>JAJMAK010000001.1:0-220328 GCA_030572615.1 Metschnikowia lachancei
TTGCATCTTCTCTTTCTGGTGCCGTGACAGACGCAGCTGGCGCTCTTGGATTATCTGATTCTCACGACGGAAAGAACAGAGAGACTGCTCAGAAGAAGGAATTGTCTGAACCATCTCACTCAGGTTCTGGTATTGCATCTTCTCTTTCTGGTGCCGTGACAGATGCAGCTGGAGCTCTTGGTATTTCGAAGACCGATGCCCAAAATCACAAGGTCGACTCTTTGGTAGAGGAGGCAGCGGCCGAATATAGCGATGTGAGAGACCAGCCACACCACAAGACAAAGGGTGGAATTTTGGATGACACTACAGAGAGGAAGAGAGGATTGGCGGATGATTTGAATCCTTCTGAGCAAAAGCCAAGCGAAGCTGAAACATCTGGTGTTGACAATTCGAAGTTGGAAGCTGATATAGCAGCCTACAATAAGAAACACGGATTCACTCACGAAAAGAGCTTGGTGGAGGTAGCCGCTTCTGAATTCAAAGATGTGAGGAATCAACCGCGCCACAAGACAAACGGTGATGTATTGGAAAACTCCCATGAAAAGAAGGGTAATTTATCCGGCGATTTAGATCCCTCAAAGGAAAGTCATATTCAAGCTGAATCACCCGGTGTCGATAACTCGAAGTTGGAAGCTGACATTGCTGCATACAACAAAAAGCACGGGTTTACGCATGACAGAAGCTTGGTTGAGGTGGCAGAGGAATCCTATCCGGACATTAAGAAACAACCAGCACATAATGATGACGCGAAAGATGGCTCTAGTGGAATCTCAAAGCTTGGCAAAAGTACCGTGGCAAAGGTTGGTGCTGCTTCCGGTTTAGTTGCAGGGGCAGCCGCAGCTGGCAAAAAGCTTCTTGATTCTGAAAAGTGGAAGAGTGCTGGAAAGACAAAGGACACTAACGATAATCATTCGCAAGCTGTTGACAACGCAGTGACTGGCAAACCAACAGAACAAAGTAAAGAGATTGAAGAGGCCGCATTTCGTACGGGATCGAAAGAACATCTTACCCGTGGACAATCTTTGGACTCACAACCTGTGACTGATGCTGTTGTTGGAAAATCTGGAGACGAGAGCAAAGAAATCGAGCAGGCCGCATTCAAGGCAGGCTCAGGAAATGCAGCCTCCTCTCACGGAAATTTAGACCCTTCCTATGGAAAGATCTCTCAATCTCAGCCACCATCTGATTTCGCAGCCGAAAAGTCTAGAAATGAGGATAAAGAGATAGATGACGCTGCTTTCGCAGCTACATCCGGTAAGGTTGACACCCATGTTGGTAGAGGTTTACATTCCGAACCAGTGGCTGATGCTGCTGCTGGCAAGACAAGACAAGAAAGCAGAGAGATCGAACAGGCTGCTCATCTTGGTGGCTCTGGTAGAAACGGACCTCACTCTCACCCTGTGGGAGAAGCAGCAACTGGAAAGTCGAGACAAGAAAGCAGAGAGATTGAAGATGCTGCTTTCGCAGCTACATCCGGTAAGGTTGACACCCATGTTGGTAGAGGTTTGCAATCCGAGCCAGTGGCTGATGCTGCTGCTGGCAAGACAAGACAAGAGAGCAGAGAGATCGAACAGGCTGCTCATCTTGGTGGCTCTGGTAGAAACGGACCTCACTCTCACCCTGTGGGAGAAGCAGCAACTGGAAAGTCGAGACAAGAAAGCAGAGAGATTGAAGATGCTGCTTTCGCAGCTACATCCGGTAAGGTTGACACCCATGTTGGTAGAGGTTTGCAATCCGAGCCAGTGGCCGATGCTGCTGCTGGCAAGACAAGACAAGAGAGCAGAGAGATCGAACAGGCTGCTCATCTTGGTGGCTCTGGTAGAAACGGACCTCACTCTCACCCTGTGGGAGAAGCAGCAACTGGAAAGTCGAGACAAGAAAGCAGAGAGATTGAAGATACTGCTTTCGCAGCTACATCCGGTAAGGTTGACACCCATGTTGGTAGAGGTTTACATTCCGAACCAGTGGCTGATGCTGCTGCTGGCAAGACAAGACAAGAGAGCAGAGAGATCGAACAGGCTGCTCACCTTGTTGGCTCGAGAAGTGTCTCCCATCCAGAACCTGTTGCAGACGCCGCAACTGGTAAACCCAGAGCGGAAAGCCAAGAGATTGAAAGCGCGGCATTCTTAGCTGGCCGTAAGTCTGAAAACGGGTCTGATTTGCCTGAAGGGTTGGAGAAAAAATTGTACGAGGCTGGGCATGAGCGTGCATCAACGCCTTTACCCCATTCTCAAGACCTGAAAGGGACTGTGGCTGGTGTTGCAGGAGTGGGTGCTGCTGCCGCGCTTGGGTCTAGAAGTGCACACGGAGAGAGATCTTCACCTTCGAAAGAGAAACGTCATACTGAAGGGACTGAGGAATCGCCATCATCCAGATCATCTCGCCCTGTGATTGAAGTGATAGGTATTCCTGATAGAGAGGAAGCTCAAAGAGTGGCCCAAAGAACTACCCGCGAATTGCTTGCAAAAGGGGAAGATTTGTCAGGTCACACGATCATCATTGATGCCAATAAGAATGAGGTCTACAAGAAACCTCTCCCTGGTTTTCGCTCGCCTTCAAGCAAACTGAAATCTGCCTCCGGTGCGGTCACCGCTTCGGGTGATGATTCCTCTCATAAGGCGAAGCCTGATGCTTCTTTCAAAGACTCTCAAAAGGAAATCGACGGAAGTGATAACCACAAGGGTCACGAGAAAGTAAAAGATAGGCTCGAAAGCGAGGCAGAAAAGGGCCATTTGGGAAACATCCCAGCAGAGGCACAGAGTACTAGAACAGATGCTCAACCTGATTTAACAGGAAGAAAGGACTCTAGGCTGCTCGGTTCCGGAAATGTTCTGGGCTCAGGCCATGGTGGAAAGGTGGGGTCTGATAAACCCCAACCAGATGCTTCATTTCTTAACTCACCAAAGGAGGTTGATGGCAGCGCAAATCATCTCTCCCATCAAAAGGTGAGGAACACGCTTGAGCATGAAGCTGAGAGAGGCCATTTGGGTAACATTCCAGCTGAGCAACAGTCTGATGACCAGACCTCAAAGACAGAAAAGTCCCTGATCTTATCAAAGGGTGCAGTAGGTGGAGTCGTTTTGGGTGCTGCTGGGGCCGTGGCAGGTGCGGCAGCAGCTTTGAAGTCGAGCCACAAGACGCAAGCGGATGCCTCCTTCCATGACTCAGTCAATGAAGTTGACGGAAGTGAGTATCATAAAACGCACGAAAAGGTGAAGGGTACACTTGAGAACGAGGCGGAAGCAGGTAACTTGGGTAATGTTCCGGCAAAAACTGATGATGGATTTTCCCAGTACGGCCTGTCAGGTACCAACGGCTTGGGTCCTCGTGCAGTGGCGAACCCAGAGAGCACTGAGGCCAGGAAGCACTCGTACTCTCACAAGCATGAACTGCCAGGTAAGGAGGTCACTTATACAGAGGTGACGGTTCTGGGCGAACCAGACACTAAACGTGCGCAATTATTGGCCAAGGAGGCGGTTGGGTTTTTGCAAGGTCGGAAGGACATTTTGGCGGCAAAGGAATTGAGAGTTGATGCGTACACCGGCGCCATTTGTGACCAAGATGGCCGCTTCATTGGGCAACTTAGCCAGAGGCGTTTGTCCCAAACTGAGGGAGGTGCTGTACGCAGATCTAGCGGTGGTATCGTTAGTCTTTCCGCAGAAGACAGTCCTTCAAAGAACTCAGGCAGTACTCCCAAGAAAGCATCATCAAGTACAACTACCAAGGGATCGCCAGTCGCTTTCCAAGGTTCAAAAGGTCTTGATGAACAGGCACCTAAAGTGAGTCAGAAAGCAGCCCAGGGTCCATTTCTGGACGATTATGATTTGAAATCTGCTCAAAACACCTCCAAGTCTCAAGAGATTTACAAGATGCCTGGGTCATTTTTCTGATTAACCTAACTGTTTTTTTTATATGTATAGCTTTTTGTAATCGAAATTTTTGAAGTTTTTATGATTATGCCAGAAGTATGGGGATCAGAAAACAACGAAGGCCGAAAGAAACAGATGAGCAAACAAATCATAAATCAAGGAAAGAGTGTAAGAATATGTAATCCGATAGATGCAACGATGTGGAGCAAAACAAATTGTAATAAACTAAGCGGAACGCGCGTGGTGAGGGGTTTTCAGCGCACCACTCAAATCGAAGAGTACGTCATTTTCTTCGAAAGGTGGAAGTTCCCCCAATTACGGTAAAGTGAAACCGGGTAGTAACGGGAATCCTCAAATCGGTTTATTTATTGTCTTGTGAAGGAACAATTACAGGTCCAGAAAAGATACACCTTATTCTATTCGCACCCAAAAACGGAATTCAAGACCCGTGCACCAGAATTTCATGAGCGTGCGTCACTCCACGTACGTGTTCTGTAGGCCTCGAGACGTTGCAAACCAAAAGAAAAAACCGACCAACTGGAAATAGAAGCATCCTCTGCAAAACACCAAAATGGCCGAAGAAGAAAAAGTGGAGCAGGTACTCAAGATTTCCGTGTATACACCGTTGGTGTATGTGGCGGTGATGGTGACAGCATTCACGATTTTCTCTGTGCTTTATCGTCGTCACAGGCTCCGCAAGTTGATCGGTGTTGAGCCACTTTTTGGCCACAACCACTGTTTAGATTTATACGCTATCATGAAGGATAAGTTTTACGATAAACTGTTGCCCAAGGATGAACGGCCCCCAGAGAAGGCAGTCAAGGCAGCTTTGTTGAGACGTGCAGTAGAGGCCATTCGCCGTTCGTTGAAATTGAAAGAAAATGAGTCGGTGTTCAACAAATTGTATCAGGATGGGCTTATTGGTGACGATGTTTTCCAACAATTTGCCTTACAGAACAAGGTGCAGCAAGCTGAGTTGACTGATATCGTCGAGGAGTGTCAGCAATTTAGCAAAGAGTGGCCTGCTGCATTTTTCCCAGTGGCACAGGAGATCTGTTACAACGAGGCGTTGAGAAGACGTCTCCATTCCATGGATGACCGTTCAGAGAGCTTGTCGCAAATGTGGAATTACTACGTGGAGAAGTCTGAGGGAGCTACGAAGAAAATCAAATAGGGTAATGGCAAAATGCATGGAAGGCTACTGGACTTTCATTTATACGAATATCTTTGACGTAGAAGTAGAGATCGGACGACTCTCGCTCCTTATTTAATGTAGAGTAATGAGGGAATCTGTTGATATTTTGGAAAATCAAAGAAAAATCAAAAAGACTCCTATTAATATTATTCACCCTTCCATTCATCAGCTTGATCCTTTCAAGTCACACTTCAGTATTGACAAAAAGGGTATAACGTGGAATAATCCACTAAACTACTTATATTTTACGTAATTTTACATTGAACATTGATAAAGTTACGCCTAATAATTCTAGAGATACACGTAGCCCACTATTTCGATGAACAATAATAAAAAAGATTATATTTAACTACAGAAGCTTAAAGCCCGCTCACTGGCGCAATGGATTGTTGGAACCATTTTTGTTAACCTGCACTGAAGTTCATGCCCTATTATTATAACCTTTCTAAAATGTAGATGCTTGCACTTCTGCCAGAACATGAGGCACATCTGAGACGCACAGTATATATGTACCTGGAGCATAATGTGAACGCAGCCACCGAGTAGATCGGAGTACGAAAAAAGACCCTCACAGGTAATAAGGTTTTTTAAAATCAAAGCTTGGAAAAGCCAAATTAAACAGAAAATCTAAAACAATAGCTGATATACTCTTACATCACCTTCACTCTCAAGTTGTCCATTTGATATGTTATGTTCATCTGTTAAATGTTGATGCTAAATTGGCCCATTCTTGAGTTCCGAGCCTTCCATGACATGTCCGCACGCTCATGGTCAGTGCGCAGGCAACCTTGCAGTGCCCCATACATATAAATAATCTCGCGCACCTCAAGATACGGGCCCATAAACACTCAACATCATACATTTTCCAGGGGAATGATTCCACTGAAATTCCGCCAAAACAGCGGACTGAAGCAGCCAAAAGCGCAAAATAATCAGATGAAGTTCCCTGCTGGCTTCAAACCCAGCTCGTCACCTTCTTCAAGTCCTGGGACCATGCCTGGGTCTATGCCATTCGGCCAAAGCCAACGCAAACCCCCCTCCCCTCAAGTTCCTCAGGGAAATATACCTGGTTCATATCGGAGTCAACCCCAGACTCCTCCCTTTCCTCGACAGCGTAGTGGGCCACCTCCTTCTGGAGGAAAACCATTGCCTGCTGTGGACCCTAGACGGGCAATTGTGGACCAGATCATCCGTGACTGCTACTCGAAACTGGCCATGGTCGACGGCAAAAAGGTGCCTGAGATCAAGTACAATACGCACATATTGATCCGAGAGTATTCGCAGTATCCTCTGACTGCTCCACCGGCGGATCTTTCTCCGGCACAGATTGGTACGGTCAAGTCGAGAATTCTCGTCGTTTGTACGAAACACACGGGCCGTGTGCTTCTTCAAAAGGGAAAATATAACGACCTGAAAAAAGTATATCAGATTGGGCGTACTTGGGATCTCGATGAGTTGGTTTGTATCACGCGTGTGGCTAACGATGCCGTCATTTTACTGTTAAACCGGGACTACTACTGGAAATCGGGCGACGATCCCGGCCGCATTTACAAGTTCGTTCATCATTTGGCCTTCATTTACCAACGGTTCACTGGCCACTACCCCGAAATGAAGGGCTTTACTCTTGAATCATTAGGCTTGGGATCGTCCTCTGGGGCATCCGCCAGTATATCGACGCCTAATTCCAACATACTGAAATCTGGCGATGGGTCGCCGAAAAAGACTCCTGCAAGTTTGGCGAATACATCGACATCCAATCTTTCAAATGCGTCAAACATATCGAAAGCCTCTAAAGTTTCAACTAAACAGGCGGATCATTATAAAGACATGGACTTCACTGTCAATGGAAAGCTTCCCATGAAGCCAATGCAGGTTATGGATGTAGACCGTCCTTCACCCACTGAAACTTCTTTTACGACTCACGAGGACTCGTTTCTGGCTGCTTCAACCCGCCAGTCCACAGAAACTTCCCAATCTCGAAGCGTACATGATATGGGCAACATCTTACCAACGAATATTCTGGCAATATCCCTATCAGAGTCCCCCAAAAGAAACGGCGGTAATTCTATTTACTCTTCACCACTGGAACCTCGATCCTCCAATGACGTACAGCGCATTGATTTTGTAGCCGACGAGCCCGCGGACCAGTCAAGGTCCTCAATGCCTACGATACTGGAGTATGCCCAGAAAAATGGCCTGCAACTGCCGCTCAGAAATTTCAAACCTGAACGCGAGCTCGTGAAGCAACGTGAAGTTTCCGACAATCTTGAGACGGCTGCGTCCTATGGCTTACAGCTTGAAAGCCAATTGGGCAGTCATGACACCACAATAGACCAACCAAAATTCAAATTCGAGCTCCCTGATGATATTGGTGAGTTAAAAATTGCAGACAGGGGCGAGGACAGCATAGAAGAAGCGTCACTCACGGGAAGCAGTATCGAGACACAGGCTTTCGCGGCAAACAAGAAGAACTTAATCGAGAATCAAGGAATGGAGGAGTCAGATTTACGAAAGGAATCAGTAATCGATGACTCGATCAAAGAAATCGAAGACTTCATGGTCACTCAATTTGGCAAAGAACAAAACACGCCAGAGGATGTGCTTACACATAGCCGTACTCCATCAAAATCCCTTTCGAGGAAGTTACTGGAGCCTTTCCAAGGAGGCGAAATTGCGACCAGCTCAGAAAGCGCTAATGTTAAACAAATGCCAATTGCTGATACCTGGGAACCTGCTGTGATTGAAAAGGCCCCAGAACCCGAACCAGAAGTACCACTAGAAGATGAAATTAAATTCGAGAAAGATCCCGAAATTGAAGAATTACTTGACGAAATAGGATGGAACCCGACAGATGGAACCGACCAATGCGTCAAAATGCTCAGAAAAGAATTGACATCAATTAAACATAGAAATGTCTCTGAGCTCACAACTTTGGACTTTGGAAAAGACACCTTAGCTAATGAGGTCAAAATATCTTCAGGAGAAATCGATAATCTAGTGGAAATCTTCAAAAAGATGGAGGTTAGCTTTAACCTTATTGCACCTCAAATTAGCACTATAGAGAACAACTCAAAAGGCTTACAAGTTGAGGCAGTCAACAAGAAGATTTTGTATAATGAGTTGAATGAGATCATGCAGAAGGTGAGATTTAGTGATCGCGATTTACAGACAGTGGCGAACTATGAAGAGTTTGAAGACATATCCATGATTCCGACTCTTGAGGGCAAGCTTCTCATGTTGTATGATGCTTTGGGTGCCATCGGTAATAAAACTTCCGACGATGATCTCAGCGAAATGCAAGCTTTGAAACAGTTTCACCAGAAATACGAGAAGGTCTCACAGTCATTTGTCCAGAGATACCTGGCTTATATTACTGCGGAATTCAAGCATGTCATCGAGGGTCTCAACCGAGATTTATCGAAAGTTCTACCGGAAACTATCCTCCATAGCTTTCGTAAGCAATATGCTTTTGCCGGGGTGAACAGTTTTGTGAAATGTGTTTCTGGTCGTGATTTTATGGCAATCAGTGACAAGTTCAACGCATACATTGCTAATCTCTTGGATAATTTACTAGGCTCTCGTACAAAGTCAATTCACTCGGGTGTTAGCAGTGCGAGAAACTCCAGATTGGCCTATACTTCAGACTCACTCTCGGGTTTGAAAAAGGCCAAATCATCAAGATTTGGCTCTACTCGCATACTAGGCCGAATTTCAGGGATACATGGGGAACAATCATCGAAGCTGAAGACAATAGACCAAATCACCAAAGGTACGGAGGAAATAAATGACGCAAAGGTCATAGTTCGTCTAGTCAAAGAAAGCAGTGAGTTCATGCTTGTTGTTCAACATTTCTTGGGTGTTTTCTTTCATTTAATATCCGAGGATGACTTCTCCGAATATTTGGCTGCCGCTTCTTTTGAACAAAGAATCGAGTGGTATGACAGCGAAGACCTTGATTCTGTTAACTATAAGACAAATTCCAATGATCTTCTCCGGAATATGAATGTAATTTTTGGAAACTACATCAACAAATTCACTAGGGAGGTGACGCCAACAGATTTGATCACCACTCAAGTATTGGTGGGATTGTTTGAATTATTAGGTGAAGCAGAGAGCAAGAACCAAGACTTTGTGGCTTATAGCTTCCTCTTGAAATTGACCGAAAGATACAGAAGTAACTGGGATCGGTTCATTGCTAATCAAGTTGACTTGTTTAATAAGTCCGACGTTAGGGCAAAAGGCGGTGTTTTACCTGCTGTTCGGAACTTGAATCAGATTATCACAGTCATAGAAACTGCGTTACAAGAGTCACAAAACTCAAAGCTGGACTTATCGGAAGTGAATCTGCTCATATTACTGAGCTATGGTCAGCTTACAAAGGCTGCAAGCGATTTGTTCAAGCGTGACGACCCATTACTTAAGTCCAACACACACGACGAAAAGGAAAGAGCTTATCGGAATGTTGCAATATTACAGAACTTGTATTCCATCTTACAACAATTGGGAGAATATGATTCTTCAACGACTGCTAGTATGACAACTGAATTAGGTGAGACATTTGCCGCTGTTCAAGGAGAATACTTTGAATACATGATGCGCTTGCACCTTGGGCGGATCAGCGAGTACGTTAATGCCCACTCTACAGGTGAACCAAAAAACAAAAACAAAAGCAAGAAGGAAGATAAGATTCTAGTAAGAGGAATTTGCTCATCCCACACTCCGAGGGAAATGGCAGCAAAAATCAGTGAAATGCTCAAAAACATGCAAAAACATGTCATTTCTTCCGATACGGTGTTTGAGCATGATCTCTTGGATCTCATGTGGAAGAATTTAGAGGTAGTCGTAGAGGGGTTATTCCGAGACTTCCATTCGATTGCTAAGAGTATCGACAAAGATATTGATGAAAGTGTTAGTGCTGGTGAAATTCGGCGCCTTTTCATTGAAGAATTCAAGTTGAAGCAATAATTGAAATTACGCTGTTTAGAGTATGTACGTGTGATGCCGCAGGATGTTTTATACAAGGACAAAGTTTCTTATGCATCAATTATTGTTTATATGGAAAGTATAAAGGTAAAATCAAAATACCAATTGCTACTTCTAGTATTGAAGAGACTAAAAAAAAAAGTCTGACGGTGTCGAAAGATGCTTCACTTGACTGGGGCTATCATGGTTTGGGTGGGTGCAAATACGAGGTTACGCCCGAGTCGTCCGCGACCCAAAAAAACCGCCAATCATAGCGTGCTATTTCCAGAGTTGTACCAAAATGGGCCCACGGAACAGTGCGCACAGCACTGGTTGGAGAAAATTCTTATAGAAAAAAGTCTAGCCACGAAGCCATCAAGGACAAGTGAAAAAACAAATACACGAGGTGAATTCGAAAAACCTGGTAGTACACAGAAATTAATAAGCACACCTTCATATCCGAGTACGCTCAGTCCAGAAAATACGTGAAAATGCTCCGCCAGTCTATTGTTAGAGCCGTTCGTTTCAACTCCACTGTTGCTAAGACAGCCCCAAGACCTTTGTCCAACGCATACGTCAACCACTTGGAGACCAGATGGGAGAAATTGCCAAAGGAAGACCAAAATGCCTTGATAGACGAGTTGAAGGCTAGAATGGAGTTGCCTTGGCAAGAGTTGACCAGCGGAGAGAAGAAGGCCGCTTACTACATCTCCTTCGGTGAGTGGGGACCAAGAAAGCCATTGTATGCTCCTGGTGACAAGAGCAAGATTTTCTGGGGCACTGTCGCCGGCTTACTTGCTGGTGTTGGTTTGTTTGCTACCATCAGAACCATGGCTCCTCCTCCACCTATCACTATGGACAAGGAGTGGCAACAAAAGTCTGATGAGTACTTGAAGTCCAAGAACGCCAACCCATTCACTGGTTACTCTCAAATCCAGTAAACGCTTACTACTGGCTGATATTCTTCATTTCCAGGCGAGTTCAACTCACCAATTCTAGCATCAGCCTTTTCACGAGGGCCAAATTTTTGTCGAAGTACAATGCAATAAACAACGTTTTTGACTTGAATATCTCTTTAAACCAGTAGCTTTTTAAAAGCCTTAATAGAAGTACGAGTGAATGTACAAGACTAAGAAAAAGTAATAAAAAAAGTAACAGAAAAAAAGATGGGTATTTTAAACAGGTTTTGTTTCTTGGTCGTGTAATTCATTATGCTAAATCATTCAAGGTCCCTGAGGACATCGTTAAAATTATGTACTGTAACTCCCATTTCACTCCACATGTCTCTTAGTCATCATTAGGGCCAAATTCGCCCTCAAAAATGGTTGCTCCAGCTTTACGTCTGGACTCAATTTCAACACATTCTTTTCTCATCAAGATGTCATTAGCACTGAGCCGGTCAAATGGGTTTGGCTTCAACATTAGACTCACCAACTTATCAAGACAGTGAGAGTTGTCCAACAAAAATTCTGGTGCACCCTTTGGAATGAGCTCACGAACATTGTCGATCATTCTACTCTGTTGAGGTTTCTCAGATAAGCCACCGAACCGGGTTGAATACGAGCTGAAGCTTTGCTCTGGAACAGAACGAGAACAACTGATATTAGACTTCTTTGGAGGTGCTAAGCTCTGACTCAATCCCTGAATACTTACTGATTGAAGCGAGGAATTATATGACGTCAAAGATGAGAAATTCTTGTGATTTAAAAAATCACTGATGTTGTCACTGGAGAGCTTTCCAGCGTCACTCAAATCACCACTTCTAAGCTTTTTCCAAGGCGTTCCATTTCCGGGAAGAATAATGTTGGTTGCAATCTCCAATATGATCAAGCCCACGCTGAAGATATCTGCATAAGGAGTGTAGATTTTGTCATTGATTAATTCCGGGGCAATGTAATTTCGATCACCTTCCAAATCAAAATCTTCTTCCAAAACAGGCAATTTTGTAGATAGACCAAAGTCGCCAATTTTCAAACTTCCATCAAACGTGATGAAGATATTGGCTGGCTTCAAATCTAAATGCAAGTAGTTTTTCAGGTGGATATATCTGAGTCCAGAGATAATTTCAATCAAAATCTTCCAAACCCGAAATTCATCGAGCTTGTAATTTTGATAATCATCCAAAAACTCATTTAATGTACCTCCCTCGCAGAATTCAGTCATAATATAGTAGTAATTGTTTGAGCTCCAGGTTTCAACAAAGAATACCAAGTTCTCCTTTCCTTCTGCAACTTCTGTTTCACCTTCATGAAAGGATGTTAGAGCTCTCAATGCCTCGATCTCTCTGAGCAATGCCTTTTTCTCGTGATAGCTTGAGATTGGTTTCCTGTTTCTTTTAATTGCAAATCGCTGGCCTTGGAAATTACACTCAAAAGCAACGGAAAACTGACCACTTCCAATGTACTTGATGTTTGACTTTCCGAACTTTTCGACAAGTCGTTCATCAGATCGATCTTTTAGAGCGATAGGTTTTGAATCTGGGACATGTGGCACACCATTATGGCCGAATTTTCCAGTGGGGGCAGTGATTGTTTGGTCATTTGACAAAACCTCTCCAGATGCGTTTGGTAGACTTAATGTAGCTTGGGACGAAACAACTGAATCTGTAGGAAATTCCAGAATTGGCGTACAAGGTTCATTTTCAAAAACACCAGCAAATCGCTTTGGGGCTTTATTTTCCACTTCTTCAAGCAAGAGATTCAATTTGTTGCCCCTACTGGTCAGCTTTGTAGGTGTTTCAGGAATTGTACCCAAGTCCAAGTCGAGTGGCTCAGTAAAATCGAATTTCATTTCTGCGTCAGACTTCACCAGAGAAGGGATTCTGAAAAAAGAAGAATTGGAATCATTGGAGTTTAGGTAAGTCCCGCTAGTGTTTCTTCCCATCTCGATTGAATGATCTTGGTTGAAAAAGCTATCAGTATAGTCCAGGGACTTATTCTTTTCGTTCGTGATGATCATTAAAGTTTGTCGTTTCATTGGAGTTTCGGGTGGTGCCTTTTTGGAAATTTTAGGTAATGAGTTCTTTTTCATTAATCCCGCTGACTCGAATGCTGTTTGTAATGGCTTGACCAATTTATATGAAGCCTTCTTGGTACATTTCTGGGGAAGCAGGAACTGGTTTTCTTTGTTCGCATCTGACGCAGATGTTCCGGTTGTGGAGGTGGTTTTGGGTTGGGGAATTATTTTGCTCGTGATACTTGATCCTCGATCTTCTTGATCTTGATAAATGGGGAAGTTTGAAGGAGCGTGCTTCTTGGGTCGCAGTGGAGACTCGTCGTATGCTTGGAGAGCAGGATCATCATGCATGTGGGTCACTAGAGGGGAAGACGAGGACATGAATCGTAGGTTTGGACTTTTTCCGATCCGCTTTATATTAAATTCGGGGCCGGTAGGAGAAGATACAGATGACAGATAACCCAATCTCGAGGGAGACATACGCATGTTGCTTGAATTCTTGAACATTTTTGAGGTTTTCTCGACTTTCGATGGCGACATCGCACCAAGCATCAATTTGAACTTATTGTTCGGACTTGGAGAAGGTGACTGACTCACTAGCTGATGTGGTCTCTTGAACTTGTTGAATGGAGTGCCTCTTTCCGCTAGCGGAGACAGTGTAAACCCAGATTCTTTAAATGGAAGGGGGCTTGGAGGGCCAGGCACAAAATTGGAATCAATAGATAAGTTGAAGTACTTTGATGACCGTTTCAATAGCGGCTTGTTTTTTGATGCAGATGTAGAATGAGACGCGTCATCCATGACTTTCAGGCGTGGCTCACTACCAGAAAATGCAAAATGGTCTGATTTGTCTCCCGGAGCAGAATTTAGGCCCTCGACATCTGAATGATCATCTTCTTCGTCAGTAGGTACTCCTATTTCTTCATCGGACAGCAAGTCTAATTCCAGGTCATACTCGATGAAGTCATCATTGATGGTGTCAATAGTATCCAGAATGGAAACGCCTTGTTTGACATTAAAAGGAGGGCTCTTGTTTATGAGTCTCTTGCTCTTGGTCTGGTCTTCGGAATCTTCTAGAATCAAGGAATTGAATGACCTCGAGAAATGATGGTCTGTGTAATATTCTAGGTCGGTCTGGTAAGGGTATCCTTTTTTCGGAGGCGTATTCTGAGGAAACTTCAGGGCACTCGTATTTATCAGGGTGTTTCGGTCACCATGGCGGGTAGTATTCTGGGTTTTTGTGTGTCGCCTCATTGCTTGTATAATGTTATGTTTGGTTGCTATGTGTTTTGGGCCGGATGTATATTGGTCGATGCAAAGTTGAGTTGTCTTTCTCAAAGTGTAATCAATTGGCGAGTAACGTTAATGTAAAAAGGATTGTTTCAAAAGGACAAATTTGGAGCGTTTATGAGATCCTTGTCAGAGTCTGGAAACTGTTGGTATGGATTTCTTTCGAGCTATTTTTATGTTTCCAAGATCACACAAGTGCTTTGATTATGGTTGATTTTTTTTGCTTTGAGATAGTAGGACTTGGAGGCCGCCTCCTCTTGAAAGATGTCTATCCCTTTAGTTGCTTGTTTTTTTAATGTTTCCTCGTATGGACGAAACCGGGAATTCTGGGCAATGGAGTCAAAGAAAATGGCTTGTAGGGGAGGGTATGTTTTTCTCCTAAGTTTGATAAACGAGGGCCAAAGTCTATAGAGTATTGTTGCTCTTCTCTTGTTTATAATATCTCCAGAGATTCCAACAGTTAGATTTGGTCTAGATTTTTCTTTTTTTTTTTATGGTTTGACGTCCAAAAATTGCCAAGCAGAGTAGGTGGTAGTGGAGGTGAGATGTGCTGTGTGTGGGTGTGTGTGGGTGCGTGTATGCTTGCATTTGTTGTTTTTTCGCGGACGACACGAGGTAAACAAAAGGGGTCATGCGAAGAGACAGGTTCGCGTAAACAAACGCGCTCTCGTCTATTCTCAAAGCTGAGAAAAAAAAAAAAGAAAAGAAAAAAAAGGACTGTAATAAAAAGACCAGGTAACCACGCTTTACCAGGCCGTATTAGATTTTTTTTTTTATCTGTGAGAAGGATGTCATGGTCACAAACAAAAGATAGATTCTTAAGATTAAACTAATGTTAATGAAAGATAAGTTTCAATTGGAACGTGGCTGTTGATGTTAAGTGAACATTAACGGCACGTCTACTACTTGAACTAGGAAGTATGAGTTTAATAACTTCCAAAAAGACATACCGCTGAAGCATTCTTTTATATAGTGAAAGTGCTGATAAAGAAAATATTTCTTTTGCTTTTTTGGATTTAGCTTTCCCGCCCTTTATACATCAATATCTACGTTTGTCCGCAGTACAATCTAGATATCGTCTATTCAATTTGGGTGCATTGTTGGTTCACACGCGTGTATCCAACGCGAAAATGTGCTCATTTGGCTTGAAGCGAACCTCCAGTTCGAGAAGAAATGCCGAGAACCCAGTTTCCTCTCAGCTGGTAGTTATATTTTCATTTGTTTGTGTGCCTGTGTCTCCTATTCTCTCTTTATATCCTAACACGTTTATTCTATTCTTTTTTGATTATATCTTATTTTCCACATGGCAACGTACTGCATCAGTCTCTTGATGGCGTGGAGCTTCCGTCAAATTCAATGCGCGTCCAGCCCCCGGTTGCTTGCATCCTTGCTCGCTCACTCAGGCTAACGCACACAAGCTTATCAGCATGAAACCTGAAGTATATACAGTGGTGAAAAAATTATTATAAGGTCCAAGATAAATAATGAATCTTAACCTAAAAAAGGACGGCTTTTTTAGGTAAGATTTTTTCATCAAAAACGTGAAAAGAAAGAAACTTCCAGAATAGTTTGTTTTCAAAACAGACTTTGTGGCCATAACTCAAGGGTTACTTACTCGTTAAATAGAAACATTTTAAGATTGTAGAAAACCTCTGGAAATCAAGAACTCAGACCACGAGATTTCATTTGAACTTTTTGATCGCTCTCTTGGAAACCTCAACCAAAAAGATGCCAATTTCTTCTTTTCTTATCACTGGAATTGTTTACGAAAATTATATTCCTAAGTATTCTTGGAGACTAGCTTGATGCCACGCCCAATCCATACACATTTCATTATTGGGAATCTGGTCAGAATTTTCTACAATACAAGAGATTTGGATACTGGCCTAGGTCTCGTGATTCAGATCAAGGTTTTGAAAGCAATACAAAATATGGGAACCCAAATAGCTAAGGCAAGTGAACTTTTGGTGGCTAGAAATGTGAATAGGTTTCTTCAGCTCCCGGGCTCAAGTAATTCATTTTTGTCGGTATTAGTCCAGCTTTCTTACTTCGAGTATTTACTCTAAAACAAAAACTTCCCTTTTTTAGACATCATCACCCAGCTATTAGTAGACACAAACTCGGAATTAATATCAAGCCTCATCCTAGCAGAGAAATTATAGACATAATATTGTTAGTCCGACTCTTCTAATAAAGGTTAAAGTTCACATATGAATCGGTGAGGTCATTTTTAATAAGTAACTAGTAAGCTTTCTATGCTGAAGTGACATCCCCGCTTTGATACAAATATCCTTTTTCATGGCGTGTATAGAATTTCACCTCAAACCTACCCCACTCTTTAGCAGAGCTACATTTACAACAGAACGGGCATTCTTTATAAAGTGTATTGTTCTTTCTTTAATCAACACTGAACTGCTTCAGCTCTTAGGGAAAGAAAGAAAAAGAATGTGATGTAACTGTATTACTCCAAATCAGTACACTGACATGTGCTAGATCGCTAACACCACCCTAATAATACTACGTGAAATGGTGAACAGAGTTTCTACTGTGGAGCCTTTGCAAATTTCTCGAATAGT
Organism: Metschnikowia lachancei; assembly: GCA_030572615.1. Taxonomy (NCBI): domain Eukaryota; kingdom Fungi; phylum Ascomycota; class Pichiomycetes; order Serinales; family Metschnikowiaceae; genus Metschnikowia; species Metschnikowia lachancei. The sequence goes on from JAJMAK010000001.1 coordinate 16,848, forward strand.
TTGGATAGAAAACAATAAAACAATTGAGAATTGGGGGATTGTCACCTCATTTGACATGTTTCACTTCCGTTTGTCCTTTTCAGAATATTGCAAAAACTTTATTTCCGAAGAATATGAGGTTTGCCATTTCTCAATATTACTCATGCCCGGTTACTGGAATAACCGTATAAGGACTCTTAATACGATCAGAGGATAATTCAGGTTAAGTACGCAGTTTTAAATGGGCTGATTTACTCGGTTTTGTGAAACTCTTCTCTTATTTTCGGCCAGTCACCTCACTGACAATGATTGCCTCTAATTTTACATAAAAATTACATTGAGTGCGGTTGCAAATCTACCAGATTTGCATGAGAAAGCAGGAGGATTGTTGTACCAGAGTAAAGGCGGTCTCTAATTCAATTTCGTAAATTCACAGAGTTGCAAAAATCGCCAAGAATAAAACTACGAAAAGGAAAATTAAGAAATGTCACTCAACTCTCCATTTGAAATTGCCACCGGTCGCACAACCATGAACTTACAAAGGAGCTTATACAATACAACAATGAAGAGGTTTCTTTTCCCCCTTTTCCTGACAGGCCAACCATTTCAGATTGTTGCTTATGTATGCGTTCCATCAGACAGTATGCATCTTCACCCAAGTTTTGATACTATACGAAGAGTTGGGACTTCCGTATTGATCCGACAACGATCACGCACACATAGCTCAGTTAGAATCAATTCAACACGGAACGAGAGGTGCCACCCAAGGCAATAAAACAAACAAGTTTATGGTGAATACAAATATTTGCGTTACGTAATGTTTGTGCAGCAATTGTTGAGGAATGCCAAGAAATTTACTATGATCACCTTTTTCTTCAACAGTTAATAATGAGATCTGAATAGGCGACGCCTGTTCTGCAAATTCAGTAGCCATTCTTGTTTGTCCTAGTTTCCGAAACATAATTGTAAATCGTAACAGCAGAAGAGGTGGTGTTCAAGATGCCGAAGAGACAAAATAATTTCAAATAATTCGAAATATTTTTTCCGATGCGCTATGCAACTTACTAGAGGCAAGAAAGAAACAAACAAGTGGAATTAACCATAGATACCATAGAAAAAACTTATCTAGAGCTTACGGAAATGTGAATTTCAGATATGTTCGCTTTTTTTTTTCTAGCCGATACGTGAATTTGAGAAAACATCAACCAAACTTCTAGTGGCTTATGGGTTCAAATCACAACTCCGTATAGTATTAATAATTACTTGTTTTTTAATAAGGTGTGAAATGAGCCCTGGTCTGGGGCTCAAACTGAAAACTTAAAGTGATAACAAAAATTGATCACCACATAACCGAATAGAATAAAAAGAGAAAAGAAATATAAAAAGAAATATAAAAAGATGAATTCAAGAAGGAAACCTGGAATAGATAGGCGGATTCATAGATACACGTCAGATATAGAAAAAAATATCAAATATACCTTGAAAGAAATGTACCGCCCTTCCGCAGTAGTATCGACAACATCGTACACTGAATTTCGCACCTTTTCACCGGCCTGTCAATCTGTCTATAACCCACCTCGGATATTGATTTGAGGTCTGATATTCCAAAACAAGAGAGGCTCATTAAAGTCCTGGAGGTGCGTTAATTGTGCCTCTGCTTACCATTGCGCGCAATATTATTGGTGGACAGCAGGCATATCGCTAGACATCTCGCAGCTGATTCGCCTTATACTGCGCGATGCACAGAGTGCGCACCGGTGCTGCCCCCATCATGCTGCCATTATAAACTCAGCTCACCCTATGTATGCAGTACTTGCCGAGCTTAGTATCCACATCTCTCTCTTTCAAGCTGTCTCGGGCTCTTCTCTCACGGCCTCCATATATATATGCTTCTAGCCTAATAACCGCATATTTTTGGTCACCACCTTCAAAAATATCGGAGCCAGAAAAAACAAAAGGAAGAACACAATAACGAATAAAAGAAGGCTAAGGAAAGCAACACAAGAAAAAAGAAGGAATCCTGTAAACCATTCACAAAGCATAATTATCGGGTCCATATTTCGTACTCGTATAACCACGGCCTTGATATTTTCCAGCTTCTTCCACAACAAATCCCCACTTGCTAATTTTGCATTCAAAAGGTCAATTTCTTACTTCACGCCCTCCTTTGCCATTTTCCCCTCGCCACGGTTGGCGATGTCTGACACTCTCACCCCCGCTCTTTGATATCCAATACTTCCACACAACCTTGTGTTCCATAAAACACCAAGAAATGGATCACCCAGAAACTGATTCTAAAGAACAACCTCTGCCCGAGCCAAAAAAGGAGGCTGACGGAAATATGGCTGCCAATCCACCAGATTCGATCCCGGTGCCCGCTCTGAAGCTGGCCCTGGCTCTGGGTTCGCCAGTCATTGAATCCTCGGTGAAACCCGAAACTCCTTCTCCCACGCCACACCTGCCGCCATCCACATCCGCCTCGAAAACACCACTTCCCGATGATATCTCACAACTGGCCGCAGGTAATGTGTGCTCGAACTGTGCTACAACAAAAACCCCGCTTTGGCGCCGTGCTCCCGATGGCACCCTAATATGCAATGCGTGTGGTCTCTACCTACGTTCCAACAATCATCACCGACCCGTAAACTTGAAAAGGCCTCCAAACACAGTGGTCTGCAAAACAGAAGTGGGTTCGTGTAAAGGGGATGGGTCATGTAATGGTACCGGTGGATCTGCTGCATGTGAAGGTTGCCCTGCTTATGACAACCGGATGTTGAACAAGGGAGCCATCACAGATAAGTCTGCCGTGCTGCCGAAACAGGGCAAGGACGAAGATAGTAGTTTGGCAATTGCATGTTATAACTGTGCAAGCACCATCACCCCACTCTGGCGTCGTGACGACGTGGGTAATACCATCTGCAATGCATGTGGCTTGTACTATAGGCTTCACGGAAGCCACCGGCCCATCCGGATGAAGCGCAGTACAATCAAGCGTCGCCGCCGAATGCAAGCAGAGAAATATGGTGAATCAGGCGCAGAATCCGTCACTTCGACTTCTTCCCCGACGCCGTCTCTGGCCAGTGCCGCTGATTCACGTCCGCCAAGCCACGAGACTCCTGCGAAGCCGTTCTCCCTACCGCAGCCCCAATTGTCTGCACCGATTGCTTCGCCTCCATCAAACCAACAAAACGTGGGGAATCCTGGTCATATACCACTGTCCTTCTACCCGCCGTATTCAGGATTTGGACGCATGCCGAACGGGCCAGGACCTCTTCCAGGCCCCCCTCCGCCAGCATTTCAGTATTCTTCTCAACAGATGGCATCCAACATGACGCCGCATCAACATCAACTCCACAGCTCTCCTCCTCATCTACAACCACAGCCTCAATTTATCCAGGCCCCACCGCGTATGATTTCCAATGGCGGTGCTCCCGGCTACTATGCATATCCACCGGTGAGCGTAATGCAAACACGAACATTCGCTAGTCTAAGTCCTAGCCCTGTTAATCAACTAAGCCCGCCACAAATTAAACGAAAAACACTGCTGGGGTCATCTCTGCAGCTGTCTCCTGAGGTGAGAAACTCTTCATCGGTCATCAGTGATCACGTACTGCCGCTGGTGCCGCCCATAAAATTGCCAGCACTTAATATTAAGGAAAATGGCACAAAACTCCCTGGGATTCAGAAGGAAAGTACTAAGGCTGCTCCGTCCGACAAAAAGCGTAAAAATTCTTCTGACGCATACAATGGGGAAGGAGTCAAGGCCCCACGTTCCATTGCTATAGACTTCACGAAATCATTTGGATCCAGCGAGATCAAAAAAAACACGATGTCTATTGGAGGCCTCCTCAATGATTAAACTAGCATATGACTGAATTGGCTAACTATGGCTCTTTGCATCGTCTTTTGTGTTTACTTTCAAGAATATACATTGGGCACTCTTAAAAAACTCAAGAAACGCTCGTAACACAGCAGCACTAAAACTATTTATTTATCGTTTTTCTATTATTCTTTTTCTTTTTTTTCTTATTCTCAATTGTGCTATTCTTGACACTATTTCTATTGTTCGAATCTCGCTTTTTCCAGACGCGGGAGTCGGATGTAAATTAGGACAAGCTGCGGCTAATTCACATTTTGCACCCAAATGGAAGGTCACGTGCGCTTGCCTGATTGATGCACCTGATAACGATGACATGGACTGGTCATGTTCCACAGTGATCATCCTGGTTCATACTTTTCTTCCTTTGATCTTGAAATTGTATAACATATTCTGTCTTTGCTTTCCTTGCTGATATATCTTCGGACATCATTGTTATCATCTGCATTCCATCCTCCCGTCCTTTCGCCCCCTTCTACTTTTAAATCATGTCAGTGGATGAATCTTTTAGTAGAAAAGCCAAGGACGTTGCTGCTGGGTTCATCGGTGGAGCTACCCAAGTCCTTATAGGCCAGCCAGCCGACTTGGTCAAAATCCGGCTCCAGACTTCTACATCCACAACCTCATCTGCAGAAATCATAAAAAACGTGCTCACAAAAGAGGGCCCCTTGGCATTCTATAAGGGTACTTTGGCTCCACTTTTCGGGGTCGGTGCATGTGTGTCGCTTCAATTCTATGGGTTTCATGAGACAAAACGTCAGCTTCTCAAACAAAGTGGCGAAGACCAGCTCCTGCTCTGGCCACAGACCTATATTGCTGGAGCCATGGCCGGTGCAGTCAATACGCCTGTTACTGCACCTGTAGAACAGCTCCGTATCCTCAGTCAGTCTAGCACAAAATCCACGTCTCTCAAAGATACTGTCAAGGAAATTTACAACGCAAGAGGATTGGCTGGGATCTACAGAGGAACTACCATCACGCTAGTTAGAGAGGTACAAGCTTACGGAGTGTGGTTTCTCACTTATGAATCATTGATACAATACCTTATTGGCCACCGCGGATATAAACTGAGGAGCGATATTCCCACATTGGAGCTCTTGGGATGTGGTGCTTTGGCTGGAAATGCTCTTTGGCTCAGTAGTTATCCACTAGACGTGATCAAAAGCAATATCCAAAGCGATAAGTTTGGAAGCGAGTCAAAGTTCAACGGGAAGATTTCATCGGCGACCAGAGCCATTTGGGCTGCAAATGGCCTTCGGGGCTTCTGGAAGGGCATTGTGCCTTGTCTTTTTAGAGCCGTGCCTTGCAGTGCTGGTACATTCGCTGCTGTAGAGACAGCTTTGAGAATTATGGGTTGATATTAATGGGTTGAGTGTGGGCTAACATCCCCGAATATAATGAATCAGTGATCATAGAGGCTAGCTATATTTCTACAAATAGGACAAACCCGTGCTATAGTTCTGGACTATATGCGGGTGTAGAAAGTACTGATTATCCTAGAAGACATTTATACGATTATAAAAATGTTACAATCAGTCGCTGGTTTTTTTTTTTTTTTCTTTAATTGAGCATTCTCTTGATCACTAAAAAAATTTTAGATTTGACAAAATTGCCATATTACACTTGCATTGTTTTTCGTATGAATACTTACAGGCGGCTTGGTCTTGTTCTTGACTTTAAATATATTTAGCCGCTGACTCTGCTTAAGTTGACCATTCATCGTGAAAGCCTTGTATATTTATATGGTTCTATTGAAATTCCCCTACAATTTTTTTTTTTTTCTTTAAAAGTAAATCTAGTTCGCGCTAGAAGTCTTACGTTCTAAAGAAACTCTGATATTGGGTAATCTAATTATCTGTTTGAGTACCACTTCACAAATCTGTTGTCCCTCTAAAGAATACTCTACCTAATATGACATACTCGAACCCTTCTGACCCAGTTAATTTTGTAGTTGAAAGTAATCCTAGCCAATTTGTAATATGTCTGAAAACTTCATGTGAGAAATAAAATCAGAGAATATTGCTTAATCGATTACATAAACTCCAGGCGAAGATGCGGACAGTTTAGAATGGCTGGATCGCCAAATTAAATAACATCAAAGAACATTTGTGGATTTTTGTTTACGCTTATTGTGATTTTTTTTCAAGTATAATTGTATTTTATCTTCACAAATTCAAAAAAAATCATTTATTACTATTTTAATATAGCTTTTTATCTTTTCAAAATAATGATGCAGTTTTCGTCATCAGAAAATTATCAGATATATTCCCCCATATTTTGAATTTTAATTCTTTTTGTTTCTGGTTTAGGTTCTAAATACTATTAATCAAAGAAAAGATAATTTGTCACAATAAAAAATTTTTGGAAAGATCACCATTTAGAATCATTTAAAAGAAACCAATTATGGTGGTTCTTGGGTGGATCTAATTGTTTGCTCTGATCGTCCCTCCCTCGCCACCAACCCCGGATTTCTTCGCACTGACATAATATGGAGTCAAATTCAATTCGTTTTTCCTCACAATATTTCAATAAAGAAAAAACAAGAAAAAAAGAATGCTTCACATCTTCCGTCCTCAGCATGTATCGCTTGCTTGCCGGTCAGTTGTTCCTGCAAGAACACTCTTTGGCTGGCTCACCAAGTATAATAAGAAACTCATCTACCCTCCAAGTCCCAGCCAAATCTCCACCAAGAATCGTCTCTTCCCAACATATATCGAAACCCCCACCGAATTGGGCACTGTGGTGCTCGGTAAAGAACCACTTTTGCTTAATTTTACTTTCCCTGGCGACAAGGAATCCAACCAAGTGACGCAAGCCCTTTTTGACGTTCTCTCAGATTCAAAGAAGTACCCATTGGACGTATCCAAGGCAGTGGCTTTGGCTAATATTGCGTGCGATTCGCCTGGGGGCAGAGAACTTCAGCAAACATATGCCGTGAGCAAAATCCCTACTATCGTATTACTTAAGAAACAAATGGTTGCTGATAGGTTTATTCCTTCTTCAAGTAGTCATGTAGGTGACGACTTGATTGAGTTTATCAAGGGCATTTACTAAAGGTTGTGGAACCAGGCCGTACGAAAACGGATTTGAAGAGGAACAAAGAAAGAGAAAGAACATTTAAGTAAAACCGTTTTATACTTTCATTCTATTTTTATTTCTGATTGAATGGTCTCACTAATCACTTTGGTTGTATTTACATGAAGTGTTTAGTCTTTTATCTTCTCTCCGTCTTGCTCAAGTGGGGATATTATTTCAAGGAATTTAATTTTGCCACCCATCACACTCGTTTGACAGTGATAAGAACTTTTTAATATCTTAATATAGATAACAAAATGCTCCTTGGTGCTTTTCGGATTACTCCCAACCGTCTTTCCATCTCTTTTTCCACAAATTACAGTCGAACTCGGGCTTGCCTAGTTTTATATTGACGTCGTTATGCGCACCACAGAGCCACTTACCAAAAGAGTCTTGGGTCTGCGTTTCGGGCTCATGCTTATCAGTATACAGCCGGAAATCCTCGGCACAGAACCAGCAAGGGTAAAACTGACCGAAAAGCTTAACGAACTGCTTCATATCAGCCTGTTCTTTCGAGCTGGGCGTTTCTGGGTACGTCGCAGCAATCAGGTGGAGCAACGTCCACGAAGAAGAGCCTAGTTTCTCCACATCTGGAGGACTATCTTGTTTGTAAGAAGTTTCCGTCGCTTTTGGAATTTCCGCAGGTGTTGATAGGGTTTCTGGAATCACGGGGATAGCTGGTTTTTTCGTTTTTCCCGAGATCATCTGGAAATCTAAGAGCGTATTACAGGTGCGACATCTGGCATTGGTTAGCAATGATTTCTTCAGCTACTTCTTTTTGTTTGTCTTTTCTTTTTTTCTAGATCATACATACGGCTTTCCATCTTTATCATAGACGATTTTACGTCCCGAGGCACCAAATACTGGTTTCGAAGAGTCTTTTTCAGACTCGCTTGCTTCGTTTGTCATTACCTGATGTAGCGTATATTAGTAATGGAGAAGTATGGGCTCCGATCTGTTTTACCTGGTGCGAGGGCAATGTACACGACCAGATCTACTTAAACATGCACCGATGAGGCCTACAATCAATAAAAAAATAGTAAGAAAATACACTGTGTCAGAATCTAGAGGTTGGGATATAATAAGCTCTATTAATCTCCAATAATATCAGAGAAGGCGATTTATTTTCTAATAGGAAACCACCATTTTTAGTGCGTTTTATAGCTAATCTAGAATTGACAGTGGACAAGGATACTATGCGGACTTAATATTGTTGTGGTAACCACTGAATAAATAACCTTAATGTAATCGTTAGGTAATTCTGGGAAATCTTCACCTGCTTCGTATTTCTTTTCCTTTCTTCTTTCTTCTTTCTTTTTTGCATTAGCTCGGACCATGCTGGACATGTCGTAATAATAAATAAATAAAATAAAACAAAAGGTGGGGAACCAATGCGCGTCCATAAATATGTCACCAGCCCGATCATTAACAGCAATTGATTTCAAATCGTACCAAACACATGTTGAAGCAGATCATAAAAAAAAGCAGAGAAGCTTCGATGACACAATTATCGGAGATTCTTGATGAACTCGGTTCTTTGTCTGATGACTTCGTCACACAACTCGCCGATTTCCTCAGTCACAATTCCCAGTCTGGCAAGGTAAAACTCGCTTAAGTCACACGAGAGTCCAACCTCTTGCTCGTAGTCCCAAGCTTGTTGGATCATCTCATACTTGTCAATGTCCTTGACGTAGCGAGCCTCCAAGCACCGAATCTCCTCATAGTCCAACCACAACTCCTTCATTTCCTTGGCAAACTCGGGATTGTACGCAGACACTAATTCTGACAAATAATTGATGGTTTCGAGCTCACGACGGTGTTTTTCTGCCTTCGGCACACCTCCAAATGGCGTGATGTCACCCACAAGAGCCTCGGCAATATCGTGCACCAAAGCAATCTTCACACACTTGTCGACATTTACTTTTGACGAAGGAAGTGCCATCGCAATAATAGACATCCGATACATGTGATCAGCAATGCTCTCTGCATCCACACGGGGGATTTTGCGGTCGATCCAGCCGGTTCTTGGTTGGGTCTTCAAGAGGCGAACGATCTGCACAAAGGCCAACATGCTGTTGACTGGGGTTTTTTGTTGGAGGATCTGCTTGATTTTTTCAGGCACCGCCGTCTCAGGCATCCATTGAGCTTCTGACATATTTTGGGGTTGTTTTTCTGTTTATCTTTTTGGGTGGTATTTGGTCACACAAAGGTCTTTGGAAGCTTGAAAAGAGAGGGTGGCTTTTGACTAAGAAACTCTCATTGCATCTCAGTCATCTCAGTGGTAAATATTGGGAGTGTATATAATCCCATTGACAATAACAAGATCATGTCCATCCTCTTGAATAGTGTCAGAAAAAAAGCAGTAATGAATGAAAATAGTTGAAAGTTCATCTTTTAAGAAAAAAAAGGCTGACCTCAATATCATAAGGAGTTGCTTCAGTGGATAAAATGCCAGAGATGATGGAGTTAGCAGAGATGGAAGACTGATAGGTAAAATGGGTATCGATCATTTCCACAGGGACTACAGAACAACGAAAAGCAAGTGACCCAACAAATGTTGATTCGTATAGAAGCCCAAAATAGGTATGTGTTTTTCGAATCGGGTGTCTTCTCTGCGTATATGTCAATTTTCAATTTTCGAACTTCTATTCTTTGCACTCCTGTAGGTCTTGTTCTACATGAAAAGGGAAATGCAATATGGGTCGGAATGAAAACATAACCATGATATTCGTTTTCTAAAAAAAAAAAAAGAAGTGGAGAAAGTTTAACAGTATTACGTATTTCCCAAGAACACGCGATGTAGTTCGAATGTTATCACATATGTGTCATCAAACTGGCTGTAACTTCAAGTCTGCCACCTCTTACTTTCGCACCCAATTTCACAGCCAAGCATCGGTGCTTCAACAGCACAGAAAACCGATTGTTTTGATTTTTCATTCTATAAAGGTGGCCAAAACCTTTCAGAACAATAATTAATTGTGAAAATATTGGAGATTTTGGCCTTTCCATGTCACTACGTCTCTTGAGCTGTGTTGGGGTTTTGGATGTATTGAAAAAATAACAATACCAAGAAGAGTAAAGAGCCAACCACGATAAGACTCGTCAATATATAACACCATCAAACAGGCGAATTGAGCTTTGTTCGCAGACATACTTGAGATTCAGTATCCGACTGATGCCGATCTTTTCGGCGGTTGAGAGTCAGTTTGGATTGAACCCTTTTTATGGAGGATCAACCGTCCAATGTAAGAAATTGATCCGAGGTTGGTTTACATAGACTTCAAGTCAAACGTGGGAAATTATTCGTCACTAATTGAAGGGCACACTAAACAGATGAAGATATTTCACTTTGCTAATATTGAGATCGTTTTCTATGATATAAAAAAAAGGCTATCGTCAGAGTTCTTCCGAGCAATATTTCGAACAAACTATCGAAATTAGTAGCTTACTCATTCGCAAGGTATGCCTTGAACATTGCCAGGTAAAGACCATCTTCCTCACTAACAGTCCTTGTTAACCCGATTTGGGGATAAACGATTAATTAACGCGTTTGATAACAGGAAAGCAATAACTACGCCGATTATAAGCAGCTGAAAAGAAATTCCTTCATATGCTACAGTGTTGGAATCATGGAGACCGTGAAAGCCATTTACCTAGCCTTAGTTTAAGCCCAATCATACTGACCAAGTAACTATTCAAAGCCAAGCATTAAAGCTCGTTCAAGAACTACACTTTCCCCACCAGGAAAACTTGTACGTGTGAGATTTATTGTGACTATTAAAACAGGGGGAGACCTTTTTCGCCAGGCCGAAAGTTAGTCTGCTTAAGCAATCAACTCAACGACACCACCGGCAGCTCTGATCTTCTCCTCGGCCAACTTAGAAACAAATCTGGCCTTGACAATGACAGGGACCTTTGGCAAGGAACCCTTACCCAAAACAATACCGTAACCGTGAGCCAAAGTGTCAATGACTGGGGCAGCAGAGGTAGAGGCAGCCTTGAGGTATTGGTCTCTCTTCTCCTCCTCAACCAAAGACCACAATCTCTCAACGTTAATTTGTGGCTTCCAGAAGTGGTTTCTTTGCTTGTGGAAGTATCTCATACCAACCTTACCGAAGTAACCTGGATGGTACTTGTCCAAGTTGGTTCTGTGGTGGTGTTGACCACCAGCCATACCACGACCACCTGGGTTCTTTCTGTGCTTACCGACTCTACCCTTACCGGCAGAAACGTTACCTCTGTGCTTTCTGGTCTTCGTGAATCTGGTTGGCATTTCTGATGTAGATTGAAGATAGGTAACTGAAAAAAATAGAAGAAGGCCTGAAGATTTTTTTTTTCGCTCGCTCGCCTGGGCCTGCGCACGGCCACTGGTGCCCGTGTGCGGGTGCTTAGTTGCATCTGCGGTGTGTGCAGGCGCACGCTAACTTGAATGAGAAGGGCGGGTGCTCACTGTGCACTTCTTTCTGGCCAGGGCTTGGCCCTAGACGCATGCACGTGACCATATTTGCTGCGATGATGTGGTGAGAGACCTACACCACTAGTGTGGTAGGTACTGGTGCTGCGTTTGTTTGGCTTGGCTCTACCACGATGAATTAGCTAAAGTTATTTCCCAGATACTGTAGTATTTTCGTCTAAGAGATCCAGACTTAAACCGAAATATTTAGAATTCCACGCTTATGCCCTTACTTAAAGTAGGTAACTCTTAATATTGCTTGTTCTCTGCTCAGCCCTTATTCAAGAAGGGCTACCTTTTCGCAGCCGTCCAGATGCAAAGTTAGACTTCTCCACTCCCGAAGAAAGCAGATACGGAATTTGTATGTAGATCCCTTGAATTTTCGCTCATATCCTTTTCTTTAGCGAATAGCCCAGACCTCCTCGTATGAATTGCATCCTTTTGTCTCAGGAATGTAGCTGTTGATGAAGTAATACGACAATGCACACATGCCAGAGAAAATGTAGTAGACGCCCGCGCCAAGTCGAGATTCCTTGATTATAGGGAAGGTGTAGCCCACCACAAATGTAGCAAGCCAGTTCATGGTGACTCCCCAACTTTGAGCCAGGGCTTTGGCTTTTGTTTGTGTCACCTCTCCCACCAACAAGAACGGAATAGGACCAAGTCCCACTGCGAAAAACGTAATGTAGGTAAATGTACCAATGATACACAAGAGCGCGTTTGATGCCGAAATCCCGTATCCCAAAACTGCCGCCAGAACACCCATCATAGATACCGAAGTTTTGAGGAGCGGCTTTCTACCCACCCGGTCAACGAACGTGGCAGATCCAAACGTCACAACAGTATTCACAACAGATATAAGACAGTTGATGAAAACCGCGGCATCAGGGAAGATGTTGATAAGCACAGAAACACCGTAGAACACAATGGAATTGATTCCACAGAATTGCTGGAGCACTAAAATACCCGTGCCCACCAACTTCGAGTTGTTATACTCCGATGAAGACATATACTCTCTCAATCTGACCGCGTCACATGCGCCTCTAGTAGAACTGGGCTCCTCGACACCTTCTTCTTGCAACAAACTACCATCCTCCAGATTACTTGAAGAAGACCCAGTTCTCCAACTGTTTACCTCGGTACGAGCAGTGGCATATTCTCCCCCACGTAACCTATGAAGAGTCGTGAATGCATGAGTGGCCATGCCATTGTTGAAAAGCCACAAAGGAGATTCTTCTCCGTACATAAGAATGCCTCCAAAGTTTAACGCGGATATACCGCTACCCATTAACAAGAGAAACCGCCAGTCGTTGTTGTTATTCCAACGTAATGCGAGAATCTGGGTGAATAAAATACCTAGGTTGATAGACACCTGGTTCATCGAGCCCAATAATCCTTTATAAGAAGGTGGGGCAATCTCGTTAATCATTAAAGACGTCACCACAAGTGCCGACCCTGCACCGACACCTGCAATAAATCTACCCATGAGCAACAGGGTGAATGTGCCAGCCATTCCATTAAGTAACGAGCCAAAGAAGAAAAACCCGTTGTGGCACAACGCTGTTTTCTTACGCCCAATAATGTCGGCAATTGTGCCCACGTAAAATGATCCCACGAGACCACCAATGCTGAAGATCGAAGTAGCCAACCCCATCTGTTCACTAGAAAGTGGAATACACGATGAGAATCCTTTGCGGCCGAAAAATGACGTGTCATACGGCACGCTACCTGGATTCGAAGACCTACACGAGAGAATTGCCCCGGGCGAATTCATCTCTGCCATGTGGTAGCCGAATTGGAGCGACCCCAAACACACGGTGATCACGGTGACGATCAATTTAGAAGTCAAGGAATCGCGTGCACTTGCCATTGTAATGAGTCAAAGGCTTAATTCGTTGTCTTTGTTTAGTGCAAGAAAAAGTGATAGTACTTTCTTTATCTCCCTTCTTTTGTGTGTGTGATGGTAATATATTGTGGATTATGAAGATAGGGTTTATGTCTAATGTGGGAGCACGTCTAACGGGCCGCACCAACTGTATGTCCAGTGGATTATATCCTTAATTGTACATAATCGCGTGTGTACAATTGATTCCAGCTGCAACGCGCATATGGGGTAATAAAGCCCGCGTATAGGATAAACACGCTCCGATAAGAGAAAAAAAAAAGAGTAATGGCAAGAAAATATTCGCTTGTTGAAGACGTTTGATTTAATTGTGTTTTCTTTTCATTGGGATGGACAAACCTCTGATTACTATAGAAAACATTGTTTGAAAATATTTAAAACCTCTTCTAATCCATTAATGATTCCACACCCTGAAGAGAAGTGTCTGTACTATTCTTGTCGACCCAACTGTTATATAATGTACGATGTTAAATGTTATAGCTCTAAAGTTTGCTCCATTTCTTGTCGTACCAGGTGTTGTTTACCACTTGGTCTAATAGGGTTTGCGGTAACCACTTCTAAATTTCCCTTGTGTCTTTTCGGGGAGATGAGGCAACAAAGTGTTTTAAGTTCAACCTTCCAATGAAACACGTACCAAAATCTAACAATTGAGGCTTCTAAAAAAAATCTCCTTTTTTGGGTAAGTCCGATTGTGGAAGATCTCAAAGCTTGCCTCAGCAATTAAAAGTAATTTGTAATCTGATATCATTTCTTGAAGCTTCAAAATTATAAATTCTGCAACATCTTGCTTGTTCGTCCACTGTGATAATAAATATTGAGTACGTTGTCATTATTTCTTAAGAAGTTTTCCCAGAAACGTTTCAGGGAGACTTTTGGATCATCAGTAATCGTTTCATCGACCCTTTAAATCATATATTGAATTGACTATTTACATCGAAATCAGCTTGGTTCATCTCCTTTTACCACCTCACACTTTTACACCCTGGTTTCAAAAGTGACCAAACAACTAAAAGATCAGTGTATACATAAACAGAGTCAGAATATGCAACTGGAAAATTCTTGGGGTCGTGTCACGAGAAACGAACAACGCTTCGAGATTCAGTGCGAGTGGCATATAAGCTTCTTCTTTTTCTTGTTTTCTTGTTTTTTGTTCTCCTAGCAAAAAACGAAACAGTAAATCTTCTAGTAGGCATGTAATCTATGTCGTACTTTCTCCCATTTCTTTCCATAGAATGGCCTTATAAGATCGGTAGAAAATTGCCAATGATCATCATTGGGATTCCAAACACATCTCTCTTCATGGTCCAGCTGCACCCAGCTCGAATCTTAACGTTATCTTGTGGAGTTAGAAGAGTGCACTCTGTCATAGTGGCACCGAGAAAATCGCCAAACGCTATCTTGGAGAACAACTGGAAGTACTCAACCACAGACTTGTCATCCAACAACTCCACAATGAAGGTGGGCTTTCCGCCAAGCAAGTGTTCCAGAGTCCATCCAGTAAGGGTGGTAAATTCGTCCCCAACATACGCAATCTCCCCCGTACGCCGCCACACAATTGTGGGAGTCCCACTAACTTTGATGAAGTTATCGTAGGTGAGAAGTGTTCTTTGGAAACACTGTTCCATGAAGATCAAGTCTGATTCGCGTAGTGAGTTTGTACACGCGATGAAAGAAGGCCTGTAGACCGCCATTGATTCCGCCATTTTCACCAACATCTCCCGGGGAAACCTGCCCCGAAGATAGGCAATCAACTTATGAAAACCTGGAGTATAAGAAAATGGTTTCTTTATTTTGACGTAGATCTCCTCGGGATCTTCAAAGGGCAAGTTACGACTTTTTTCGGGGCTTTTGTCAAACCCCATAGTCAATGAAAGTGCCAGTTTGGAGTTGCGTGAATAGTAGAGCGCAGGGTTATTTCGCTTGAGGAGCTCCATTGCCTCACTCACTGCTGGGAACCTAACATTGGGGTAATGGGTGGTGTTTCCCAAGAAATACTGATTGATTCTTGAATCGAATGGCGGAAATTCCGAAGAGTTATTGTAGTCATTTGCAGGAAGTCCTGGTCCATAAAACACCTGTTCTTCTGGACACAGGGAGTTCTTGTGAAAGTTGTTAGAACCATATGACTTCGCAGCCAAAGACGAAGAGGGGGAAACCTTGGATTTCTCGTAGGCATGCGGCGAAAGAGCGGGGGAAATATTATTTACAGATGCGGGGGTTCCCTCGCTCGAATTCAATGGGTAGTTTGGGGTGAAGCCCATGAAGTTATCCTGGAGAATACTCGATAAGGTGGCGTACTCCATGTCAGCAGCAGACGAGAGAAAATTGGGTCGTTTTTTCTCCTGCGAAGCCTGGCCTCTACTCGAACACTTTTTCTGATGGTGGATGCTTTGTGGTTGGCTATTCTGGGTGCGGGATTGAGTTTCTCCATCTCGTAGGTCTGAGTTATATTCCCCATCTCCGAGGCCCAACTCATAATCGCCTGTACGATGATAGTTCTGGTCTTTTTGTGTCGGTAGAGACTGGCCGTTCATAGGTTTCTGTTCAAAGACGCTATTCTGGTCATTCGCTTGGTTCCGGTTCCTCCCCAAGTCCAGATGGGGTGTTTTTGAGCTCAAAAGGTAATTACCCTCATAGCTCGGACGAGAGAATAACGAGGGAGATTGTGGCTTGCTCAGCTCGTTGGTAGACATACCGGACGAGGCAGATGTAGAGTTGTTTCTAGGAAGTAGAAAATCCGGAAGCGAAGCACTATGTTGGAATTGGGTGGCCTGGTAGAGCTGTGGCCCCGGCCCAGGGCCGAAGTCCGATTCAGTCTTGATGCTCAGAGACAGATCCATGTTGAAAAGCATATTTGGAGACTCTGGCCTTGACCCCGGGCCTTTCTGCAGTGAATCATTCAAAGTTCTTTGGATTACTGGGCCAGGAACATCGGACAAATACTTCTTTCTCTTCCGAGGAGCATCTGTACAGGTATCCTGGAGCCCTTTTTTGATACACCGCAGACACGGCCGGCCGGCATCGCACGTGACATGGGCTTTGTTGCAGTGGTTACATGCCCAAAGGATTTTCTTTCTTTTCTGCATTGTCAGTATGGATGTTCTGGGTGAGTTGTCTTTATGTGGAGAAATGTGTCTGAGTGCGATGAGGGTCATAGGTAAGCAGAGAAAGTATGTATGGCTGAATATGTCAAGAGCAAAAGGCCACAATATTCTTTGGGTGTTTTCTTTTTCTTATTCTTGCTATTTCCTTGTTCATCGAAGTATCAACATACTACTTTTGTATTGGTTTCATCGGTGGGCATTTCGCCTGGCACTGTTGCGGTGGGGCATGCTGTGGAGACCATGCCTGTGATACAGTATATATAGGGTCTCATCCTGTGCGGCAGGTGTTAGTCATACAGTCTAATCCGTAAAAGTCTCACGATGTAGAAAGAAACACACATTGTTTAAACGAGGAAATTCTGGGTGTGATTTGGTAATTTTTGATTTTTCTTTTTTTCTTTTTTCTTCTCTTTTTTTGTCTACCTTTTCAAGACTTTCTCAATTGACCGGTGTGACATTATAGATTCATATGGCTATGCATTTATTGAGACGTGCGACTTGTCAGGTTTATAAGGTGACAAGCCTGATTAATATAACAATAATGGCGTAGATTTAAGATATACAAGTGCTAAACTAGCTGAGCAGGAAAGTTGGGTAAAACTTGGCCCCTAGTTCCAAAAACCTTTGAAACCAAAATGGGCGTTCGTTCGCTCCTTTATATTCCGGAACGAACGTGACAACATAAGTGACTCGGATAACAACATCCCGAGTACAGGCATTCTATATACAGGGGCACCTGACACGACTTGTGCTAATTTGTATAGTGAACTGACTTTGAACAATACACCAGGAAGACCGTCACACACCGTTGTAGCCTTTAAATTGATTGGTAAAGTCTTGTTTACGATGGAATTAATTTATTTAAAAATAATGTAATACAGCAGTGGCTTGAGTCAAAATATGCCGCTTCCTCACAAACTTCGAAATAAATATTGGACCTTATTACCAAAAAGCCCTATCCATCCTGCGCATACCCCAACTCTTGGCCCTTGAACTCTTCAACAATTGCTTTCAATCCTTTTGTCAAATGATCCATATTCTCATTCACTGGTCTGAAATCCTCCAACCACTGAGCAACCCCATGCTGAAGGACCCCAAGTGCACGCGACTTACCGTGGTCTCGATGGCCATATGATCCATGTAATGTCAAGCGCACCTCTTTGCATGAGTATGCTGCTCGATGCAAGATATTGTTGTTGTAGAATACGATATCTCCCGGGTTCAATACCACAGTAATCTGTCCACTGATGTGTTTTTTCCTGTTTTCGTCCGTCGTCTTCTCCCGCTCCTCCGCTGTGCGGATTCGTTTATGTGACCCTGGAACCACAATAAGGCATTTATCTTCCGTCAATGCTAGATTGAACTGCGTGCCAGCATTTGGGTCTTTTAGTAACTGTGCTGCCTCTTCCTCGGGTGAAACCTCGGGCCTTATTAGGTCCCGGTGCCAATCTAATTCAAAGTCGGTGAGCGGGTTGATGAGCATATTGAAAAGTTCAAGCACCAATCCGCTCTTGTTCGTCTGTAAGATGTCCCCTGCCACATCCAATAACTTCTCTTCTGAATAGAGTTGTTGAAATGGAATAGCCATATCGGCCAATGCCGGATGCATGAGACCGGTGATCCCCCAAATATCAGGACTGTAATTCGCGGGCCAAGGAGGAAATTGTTTCCCACGAGTCCGCACATCTTTCCAGTTGCCTGCCCGCGCATACTCAACGACTTTCTCTGAAGCTTTTCTGTACTTTTCAACTTCGTCCTTGGTGAGAAAGTTGCGGATCACGGTGAAGCCAACCAGTGCAATTTGGTCGTGGTGGAAATGAGAAACCATTTTAATTTGCAAAACTAAGATAAAAAATCTTGGAATGTTCTGGTTATCTTTTTCTCCCAAAGTTATTTGGGCCTATTTCTTGTTTTTATCTTTCTGGACATTCTTGGCGACATCTTATATTTTTTCATCCATGGTCATGGTTATGTTCCCATGTGCCAGTCTAAGTGCGTTATCTTTTCCCCAAGTCTCGGTGGCCCACTTCTCCGCACTCTACCCTCGCGACGTTACATTTTTGTTTGAGGATTCGTGATGTGGTCGTCAAAATGCAACCTGGTGATAATGCACCCAAAAACAGACTTCTGAAATAGGCAACTTGGATTATGTCGCTGGCGGCCAAAGGGTGGCGGTTTCTACCTTGAAAGACCGAAGGAAAACTTTTCAGTGTAGTCTAATGTGGGGTAAATTATAATAGGAATTTCCAATGAAGGGCCTTGGTATCCCAATAATTGATTGAAATATTTAAGGATTTCAGCCCCACACAGCTGGATTTTTTAGAGTATGTATAGCAAAAGAACAAATCATGGTCCAATTAAATTGGAAAAAAAGTCTCGACTTTTAATCCCCAAATATCTCAGCATGTACAATTAACCTCAAGATCTTAAAATTTTAGTTGTTTCAAAGGTGGCAAGAATGTATGAGTAAAAGAAAAGAAAAGAAGAGAAAAAAATGTTGTTCTCAATTGCAAAATTCTGGTACATATAAATACAGTGGTTTGCTCAAAAAGTATTTTTTGACCTTTTTTTTTGACCTTTCTGATGTGCATTATTTTCGGTGTCTTCGAACTCACGCATTCAAAACAGCCGTGTAGCTTTCGCATCCTCAGAAAAAATTATAACTATACCAGTATTAAGACACAATGCCACTTCGCTGGGGAATTCTAGGTGCGGGCAATATCTCGGGACAATTTGTGCATGATTTGGTATTGAGCAACAAGAACAAATGCAATGAGCATGTGGTTGTAAGTGTTGGTTCTTCGGTCGTCGAAAAGGGTCAGAAGTTCTTGGGTCAGCATGAAGTTACGCCAGAAAATAACCAGGGACAAGAGCCGTTGGCACAGACGTACGAAGAATTTTTCGCCAACCCAAACATTGATATAGTGTACATTGGTACTCCGCATTCGTTCCACAAGGAGCAAATCCTTTCGGCATTGCGGAACGGAAAACATGTGCTTTGTGAAAAGCCCTTTACCGTGACAGGAAAGCAGACACGTGAAGTTTTTGCTGAGGCTGAAAAGAGTGGCTTGTTTGTCATGGAGGCGGTGTGGACACGCTTCTTCCCCATCTTGGGCAAGGCTAGGGACCTTCTTTACAAGCAACGGGTTTTGGGCGATGTCCATAGAATGATGGCAGATTTCTCCATGGGTTTCGATGTGCGTAATCTACCAGCAACCTCTCGGGCTAGAGATATCCGTCTTGCTGCGGGTGCTACCTTGGACATTGGCATCTATCCATTGACCTACATGCGGGCCCTTTTGGCAGAAACACCTGGATTAAAATTTGAGGTGAAGTCTTTTCTTACGGTTGATCCCGAGGATCAAGTGGACCATGTAGCCACGTATATTGTCAAGTACGAAGATGGAAAACATGCTGTCCTCACGAGCTCGAACCACATCGAGGGACCATCGCCTTTTCTTAGAGTAGAGGGCACGCAGGGCACTTTGGAGATGTACGCAATAAACCCAGCACAACCCAGAAAGCTTCGGGTGGTTTTCAACGACCAGTCTAAGAGTAACATTGAGATTGATGACGACATCGTGGCATCCGGCTACAACGGATTCATATACGAAGCGAATGCAGTTGCTGCAGCAATCAACTCCAAGAAGACCCAGTGCGACATCGTTCCTTGGAGTGAGACGCAGCTCATGATGGATACAATGGACCAAATCCGGTGGGAAAACGATTTTTACTACAACGAGGATGAGAAGTGAAAAAGAAGAAGAAGCAACTGTTTGAAAGAAGTGCAACGAAATTACAAAGTTAAATTGCAATCCATGGAAATAGTGATGCTGGATAAAGCCAGAGAGTAGCTCAAATCAGGCATTGCATGGTGTGAAGACAGTGGCCAGAAACGACAAAAGTAGCTGAGAAAAATACAAAGAAAATAACTTTGAAAAAATGACACCACGCCCGTAATGGATACCTTATCCCATGTAATTGTTTTCCATTGATAAATAAGCCACCTAAGTTCAGAGGCCCAGTACGTACGTACATCTCCAACAAGCTGGTCACGTGCGCAGGGCCAAAATTTTCCAGTCTACGGAGGTCGCAGAGTCATAACCTGTCAATCAAATACTTATACAAACGAAACATAATTACCCAAAATCATTATATGAAGATGGCTACTTTCCTCTCTAAATTCACCAAGCTCCCCCTTAAAGACGTCTCCAAAGCTGTGGACTCCGTTTTCCCCGAGTTAACTGCTGAAGGCAAGGCCCTCGAGTCCCAATTCCACACTCTTTCCGCTAGATTGGATGAGCCAGAGACTTTGGAAGCCTTGAACAATGACTTGAGAGGCAAGACCTTTGTTGCTGGGCAGACCCCTGCAAAGGTTGACTTGGAACTTTTCTCTAAGGTTTTGCCTGTGGCACAACAATGGAAATCTCCTGAGGAATACGCCAAATTTAGACACATCTTGAGATGGGCCGATTTGGTGCAAAACACTTTGGTTGAAGTGCCTGAAACCGAAAAGTTGGTTGTCAACTTGGATACCGCCGTGGCCAGAGAGATCAAGGAGAAGAAGAAGCCTGCTGACAAGGCTGCTGCTGCTGCTGCTGCTGGCGAAAAGGCCGGTGCTAAGGCTGCTGCTGCTCCAGAGGCCTCTGAGAAAAAGGCACCTCAAGACAAGAAGGCAGCAAAGGGACCAATTAGTGAGGCCGACAAGAAGGCCAGTGCAGAGGCTGCTAAGGCCAAGAAGGAGGCTAAGGCTAAGGCTAAGGCCGAGCAACAGGCCAAGCAAGCGGCCGCAGCTGTGCCTCCTAACCCAGGTATGATTGATTTGCGTGTAGGTTTCATCCAAAAGTGCGTGAAGCACCCAGATGCAGACTCATTGTACATGTCCACTATCGACATGGGCGATGCTGAGGGCCCAAGAACTGTGTGTTCCGGATTGGTCAAGTACATCCCCTTGGAAGACATGCAACAGCGTTATGTGGTGTGTGTGGCCAACTTAAAGCCTGTTAACATGAGAGGTGTCAAGTCCTGTGCCATGGTTTTGTGCGCCTCTAACGAAGATACCGTCGAATTCGTTAACCCTCCTGCTGGCTCGCAGCCAGGTGACAAGCTTTTCTTTGAGGGCTACAATGCCGAGCCAGAGAAGCAATTGAACCCTAAGAAGAAGGTTTGGGAGGCCATTCAACCTGGTTTCTCCACCACCGATGCTTTTGAGGTCACGTACACCGTTGAGGGTAAGGAACCTGCCAGATTAGTCAACGCCAAGGGCGAGCTCTGTAAGAACTCCACCATTGTGAAGGCTGACGTGAAGTAAACTTTGAAGTATATTTAATTGTTTCTTCTGGTGTCCTGTAATTAGGGTTGTAGGAGATGAGATACGGAGAGAGAGAGAGAAAGAGAGATGGAGAGATGGAGGAGATCTGTAATGTGAACGAGTCATAGTAAATGAAATGCAACATATAAAGAGAAGAGCCTAGATTCTGCAATGAAGCATGATGTGGTATTTGGTGTTTCCAATGTTTGTAAAAACTCTTTGCAACACTAGTAATTTATTTTCAAAAAAAAAAAAATGAAAAGAGCTCTTCAGCAACTTGTGTGCCATTATAGATTCATTGATAATGCCAGCAGTGGCTACATCTTGACATGAGGCCATCACATGGTGCGAATCTTGTGATAGAACGATTCCACAACTCACGAAAGCAACGACCCATCTTATTTACCACCGGTAAATACATAGATTCATTATAGCTCTTTCGTGAGCATATTTGATTTTTACAATTAATCTCGGTCGTCCCCTCTGTTTTCTGTTTCAAAAACAAGACTCTACCCAAAGCTTCCACGATTTTCACTTAATTTTTGGGTAACATGGCCATTTTTAAGAAGTAGGGCTGAATAAACACATTATTATAAATATAATGTTGAAATATTATACACCTTATCGGAAAAAAACACCAGAAATTTGATTCAACAGGGTGTTCCACATCGAACCGCATCACTATAAAGATGGTGGACTGCATTTAACACTCGCAGCTAAATGCCAATCGCCAATCGGTTTTTTCACCTATGCCATTGGAGAATAAGCAAAAAATACTCTGAATATATTACACGAGCGATATATTTATTGACATTTTTCTTTTGCTTTTCATTTTAAAATTCAAGAAACCTCAAAATCGAAAACCACATATAATCAAACCAATCAACAAAAGAAGAAAAAGAAAGAAAAAAAAAAAAAAACATGAAGCTTCTTGATAAGACAATTGCTCTAGAGAACGATAAAAGTGGCCTGCTCTCACTTGTGCCCCAGGATAAGGAAGATCTCTGGCAACTTTATAACCTCATCCAGAAGGGCGATGTAGTGGAACTTCTGTCCATTCGAAATGTCAAAAAAACGAATACCTCCAAGGCCGAACGTGTACATGTACGGTTGAAGTTGTCTGTGCAAGAGGTGGATTATGTTCCTAGTGATGAGACGATGCGGATCCGGGGCAAAACCACAGAACAAACTGAATATGTGCCAAACCAAAGTTACCATACGGCCGAGGTCCAGCTCAACAAGAGCTTGAAGATAAATAAACCCGAGTGGGATGATGTCAGTTATGGAATAGTGCTTGCGGCATCGTCCGTAGAGAAGAAGGCTGAGGTGGGTGCGGTTGTCTTGCAAGAAGGAGTTGCACACTTGTGCTTGGTGACAGAAAACATGACGGTGCTTCGGAATAAGATAGAGAAAGCAATTCCACGTAAAAGCAGAGGTGACTCGGGAGGCAGCTCATATGATAAGGCCATGGCCAAGTTCCTTGAAATGGTTCAAACCACGCTCACGCGGAATTTCGACATCGAAAAGTTGAAAGTAATCATCTTGGCATCTCCAGGATTTACGGCGCAAGCGCTCAAGAAAGCGCTCTTTGATGCAGCTATCAAGGAAGATAACAAGACAATCCTCAAGAATAAGTCGAAGTTTTTGGTGGTGCACTCGTCTACGGGGTACCTCCAGGGCTTGGAAGAGGTGCTCAAGGACCCCGGTGTGCGCCGCAGCCTTAACGATACCAAATATGCCAAAGAGGCGGCAGTTTTCGAGGAGTTCCAGAAAGTTCTTAATGAGGACGATGACCGTGCATGGTATGGCCCCAAAGAAGTGGTTCGTGCGGTGGAATCGGGTGCTGTGAAGAGCCTTATGCTCACTGATGCGCTTTTCCGGAGTGATGATATTGCTGTGAGAAAACACTACATTGCTCTTGCGGATGAAGTCAAGCAACAAGGAGGTGATGTCTATGTGCTCTCGACGCTCCATGATTGTGGTGTGCAGCTCGACCAATTGACTGGTGCTGCGGTGTTACTCAAGTACCCCATCGATCTCGAGGAAGATGATGAAGAAGACGAAGAGAGCGAGGATGAGGATTGAGTTATTGTATGTGCTAGAACAAGAATGATGTACACGGGCATGCCGGAGCAGGATAGAAAGAAGATCCGGGTCCTTATTTATTTAACCCAACGAGACCCGATACTGGGCAACAATTAATATATACATAGAAGAATCAGTATATGCATCCGAATTGAATTGGAAACTTGTCCGAATACGGCAGTGTGTGAATGCATACTTCGTGGTCTGGTGCAGTCAATCAAGGTTTTTCCTAACCTCAGGCAACCCTTAGTCTATCTTCTGTATGCCCCCTTCTCAGAAAGCTCTTCTGTCTGAAAATATTTCTTTGTGGAACTTTTAATTTCGTGTGGAGTATCTGTAAGACACTGGACTGTCTCGTTGTATAGTGGCACTAAGCCTCATGATCATCCCCCAACATCTTCATACCCATCAAAGCTGCAACATGCTAGGTTTCAGCCCGGATAACTTAGTGTACCAGACGTAGCCCCCACGGCCATATATCATGGCATCCTGGGCCAAGCCGTAGCAGAGAGCCAAAAGAGACCCCTTTTTCACATAATTAAACTTCTGTACCCGAGTCATGTGTTTATACGAGCCAAACGCATACGACGCGGCAGCCCCTACCACCGTAGTGTTGATGAAGTCGGTAGTTCCTCGCGTGAAGTCCAACCCGGCCTCAAGACCTAAGAATGCTGATACCCCGATGGAGTACTTGACCGCCAATTTGGCGGCATTCCTAAACCCAGCTAAAAGCATGATGTAGTTCTTTTTCTTGTGGTAAAAGTACCAGCCTCCTACGGTTTGTGGGAGTCGGTGAGCATTCTCGGTGAGATATCGAAGCGATGAACTTTTGACCCCGGAGTAAAAGCCCTGTCCACTTCCAACCATTGCGGCCACCACTGCCACGGTATAGACCCGTTCTTTTGGAAAAAGGTGAAGTCTCTGGCTATTTTCGATTGGGTCTGAGAGAGTTTCTGTTTCCGACATACGCGCAAGTGTTTTGTGTAGTGTTCTTCTTTCTTTTAATGTTTTTTACGTGGAAAAGTGTTATCTTATAGTAGGATGCTCATGCTCATACTCACTACAGACATGCGCACCTCAGTATTGATATAGGAATAGTAGCCTTCGGGACGTTGAAGCGACCCTATATTAGTGCTGTTTTGTAAAAAAAAAATAACAAAAAAGAGTGAGATAGGATATAAAGGCTTTTAAATGAATAACATGTTAAAAAAATTGTGTGTGCTCAATGCAATGGGTAGTAAAGAGCGGTGTGAGAATAGACATGTCTCTTTACGGCAGTGGTGTGTAGCAGACATAGAGAAAAGAAAAGTATTTTAGACAAAGCTGCCAACATATTTACTTTCAAGAACACCCAATTTTCATCTGGTGGTATTTAATTTTGCAGTTGCTTCTTTCCGAAAGATTGTGAAAGCGTATCTTCTTCTTTTGATCGCTGGATCAACAGGTATGTATATTTGAAGGGCACTGCTCACATATGTGTGCACAATTCGTACTAACAAACATAATGCTGATGAATTCACAAGAATCTTGACTATAGTTAAATGCTAGAATTTGAATAACGTAAATCAGAAGTATAAATGAAAGTTCGAGCGCACTAAAGATTCACGCTCCAAATGTATACTTACAAAAAATGCACCACACGATGGGAAGAATAAAACAGACCAAAAAAAATAGTCTCGAAATTGGTATATAGCTAGAGGGTATCCTTTTTTCTAATTCTTTTCCATCATTTCATTTGCGTGAGTGCTCTACTGGTCCAAGATGGCCTTGACAAACTCCACGTAATCAACGTTGCCATCTGCAGTGACATTAACACCCTTCAACAATTCGTCCACCTCCTGGTCACTCAACTTCTCACCGATGGAGGTCAAAATGTAACGCAACTCACCCACTCCGATGTATCCAGTCAGGTCCTTGTCAAAAACCTGGAAGCCCTTAATGTAATCTTCAGGAAGTCCCAATGGCTTGAATCCATCAGGTCTGTTGATAATGTTTTGGTAAGTGTCGAAATCAAACTCCTTCAGCTTGACCGATTCTTGTAATTGGGCAATTTCAGCCAAGGTAGGGTTTTGGCCCACTGCACGAAGTAAGTCTCCCAAGTGTTCAATAGGGATCTTTCCCGTACCCTTCTTGTCGAAAAGCGCAAAAGCGTCTTTATATGTTTTCGTGTTGGACTAAAGAGACGGATGTTAGTACATGAATTGGTATAAGCTTATTGGCCACGGCTACCAGAAAAAAGTCGGACTCTGTGGTCCTTTAATATTATTTTTTGGTTTTCTTCTGTTATCATACCATTTCTGATGTTTTTAAGGGTATTTGTCCTTTGTTTCTGTGGTATATACTTGGCCAAGTTTCCAGAGTAAAGATCAGTCCAGTGTTTACGTCTGCACAAGCTCACGTGACCGGTGTGGTATTTTCATAGCCGGATGTTTGCGCGTTTTTTTTTTTTTTGGTTTCAGCTTGGTCGCACATTCCACGGTGAGGACACTCTACGGTGAGGACACTCTACGGTGAGGACACTCTACGGTGAGGACACTGTGAAAATACCAAACACCATAACATCACCAATCCAATTCAATGAGATTAACAATTTAGATTCATTGGGCTTTAGAATGATTCGGTGTGTAAATATTTTTTTATTGTAAATTTTGGAGTGCTGACCTAGCTTTTCAAATTAATCACTGGACTTCTTTATTACCCTTATGGAGGGAACCCCCTGCTCCACGTACCAAAAAGCCACAGTTAAAAAGACAGCTACTACACTGTACACACTTTTGACTATAGAATATGTTTGAACAACGAAAATCAAACAATGATGTGTTATATGTGGCTTCATAATTATTATATCCATTCTTCATTGGCCACATTGTGTTTCTCCTTTCTTTTTTCTCCACCAACGCAAGGTCTCATGCACATCTCCACTGTATGCTTCTCTAACAGCACAATAGGAGTGGGTTTTTATTTGGCCGGACAATATTTACACATTTTTTCGTGAAATTTCACTTTAAAAAGAAAACGCTTTACTCGGTATAAAGAACAGTAATTTTCTTGGCGAATCTCTTGTCTTATCACCTCCTCTCTGTTCATCTCAAGCAATACTAAGCAAACGATGCACCATACGGAAACCATACGGAAACCAGCACTATGATCAAATCAAAGGGGATCTCGGGAGAAGCCCTTATTAAATATTAGCTTTTTTGATTCACATTTAACACCTATGAATGGTGTTTTTTACCGCATTCTATCACTTGGAGGTATGCCCATTGTATCAATCACCACTCGAAACAACATGTTAATTGGGTGCGAAATGGGGTTCCAATGTATGTCCCTCATTTACCACTCAATTTCATACCCCACAAGCAAAACCTTTGATTTTTAGGGGGCTCTCTGCCACAATTCTGTGATTATTTAATTCCGTCCAAGTTACAATTCCACGACAAAATAAGCTTCTTGTTTATTCAATTGTTTGACAACGACTAACAATGTGAAACTTGCCCCTGCAGTTTATAACCTCCGCGAGCAAATTATTAAAGAACGTCAATAGAATGCACAAACGGCTTATGTTCCTATTTCATGTGAAAAGATAAGGGCCATGGTTTCCTTTTTCATCATAGAAATTCTTAGCAAAAGAAGCTCATCAAGAAGTCTTTGAGTCGAAGTTGGTCAATAGTTCACTATCAGCCAAAACTTCACAAGCCTTCAGTGACGGTGATATCATAATCACTTCACAGTACAACTATATGATATCAACGATAATTTTCTTAAATTAAGTCCTATATTTCAAAATCTGACACAACCAAAACTTTTATCGACAACTTATAAACCCCATTGTGCTCTTGTTGATGCAAAATAGGTTATTTATACCCTGGCTGAACTTATATGACAATGCCTAAACTCTCAATAACGAGCACTTTTTGCAAGGATACGCCTTTGACTTTATAATATCATAAGTGATGTTAGATAAAGACTTAATTTTCGCACATAAATGGGAGATTCCATCTTTTTTTTCTATACGATTTTTTCTCTGCAAATTGCACCAAATTCCACAATGAGATTAATTTCAGTCTTAAGTATTCCCATGATCTTTTCTACGATTATATTAGCAGCTCCACTGTGCTATGTTACAGTTAATAAGCGCGAAGATCATCCGCAGAAGGCAAAAATCGAGCTTACAGAATATCAGTTGGAAAAGTTTTATGGTTCTATAAGATCGTTTGTCAATGAGTCCAGTTTTGATACTTTAGGGTTTGCTGAGCACTTTCCAGTTCTTGCAAAAGAAATTTCTGACATCCAATCTGCCGTGGAAAACATATTGCCACCAAAGAAGGAGCTTTCTGACCAGTTCCATTTTGTCAGGGATAAGTTTCGGGCCATGGTGGCTGCGAAAGAAAGCAATTTGGGTCCTGAGGGAACTTACTCACAGGAAGAGTTTGTTATCTCTAGTATCACCGATTTGGAGATAAAACTTTTGTTGGTTCAAACTTCTCATGGAACTCCTGATCCGACCATCGATGATTACGTGGGCATTGTTACTCGTCTCACGGAACGAATCAACTATTTGGAAATTTTGAAAAAGGAAATATCGTTCGTATCAGCACTAAAAATTTCCGCGATCAAGTTTATGTTTGATAAAGCCCATAAAGCTCTATTACTCTTGAAAAGCCAATTTCCTGTAACAGGGATCTAGCTTTGGAGTTATAAATCTTCGGAATCCGGTCTCAAAAGTTTAAGTTTTTTCTATTTATTTATATGTTTATTGTTTATAATTTGAACTACTTGAGGAATTATTAGGCCTAATGTAAGGATCGTGATAATGGACTGGCATTTAACAGGACTATCAGAGGTTATATCGAAAACAAACTGGTATCAATTGCAGAACAAAACAAGTGGGGAAGAGATAGCTAAATATATAGTATTTCCTAAGTAGGTCTAGAAGAGTCCAAATGATCAGGGGATCCGCAGGCTTCGGAGATGGCAGGGGTAGCAAGCATTCCGAGAGTGCCAGGAGTGCCAGGAGTGCCAGGAGTGCCAGGAGTGCCGGGAGCCGAAGATAACCATGAGCTGGACCACTGATAGTCACTAAAGAACCCATTATTGGCCAGAGACCGATATGGGATCCCTAACACCAGATGTAAGGAAGTCATGTAGTAGGGAAAACCCTTCAGACTCTAATCAAAATAAATCAAGGGTTTTATATCCGTTCAAGCCTGGATAAGAACTATAAACTTTTTTTTTACTTTTTCAGTAAGCTGCTGATATTCTTGAGAAGTATTTGGCTTGTCATATCCATCTGTTTTAAAAACCTGTTTGGGTAGAATGAATTTCTATGAGCTTTCGCGCCATGTTGAGTTTTTCTAATGGTATTCACACCGTCAACTTGATGTCTAATGAGTGTCTGAAATATCTCTCAGAAATGAATAAGACAGTTGATCTTTTTTTAACAGTATCATTATACACCTTGCCCTTGAGGCTGTGATATTTTCGTGATATACGATCTCAAAGTTGAACTATATGCGGTGTCCGTATATATATATTTGCTGAACTAAGTGTTTTGAAAGTTTATTTGAAACTAAATTAACAACGAAGTCCCAGGTGATTAAGAAAGAGAAAACCACCCAAGCATGGTGGATCAAGAATTCTAGTGTTTTATATTAGCGATTAACTTTATTGAAGTTAAGGGGATAATGCAGTTTATTTGGAATCATCTTAAAAATAGGTGTTTGGGTGAAGAGACCTTTTATTAAAGAATTATAAAATTATCTTCTTTGATCATTTCTCTATCTCTTAAGAAAAACTTGGTGTCGTCTTTTTGAACTCTAAATATCCAAACTCGTGTGTAGACTTTCTTTTGGCTCTTCCAAATTTAACTTGAAAAAAGGTGGCATCAGAACCTTTACACTCAATGAAAATCAAATTGTTTCCTCACTTTTAAATTATAAAGTTCAGCTTTATTACCGCGAATAGTATCAACACGATTGAACATGACCCATTTCTGATTATCTTTGTAAATCAGAGGAATAGCTGTTTTCTTTTCTTCTTCTTAATATCTTTTTGTGGTTTTACTCATTCATCTTTCTTTGTTTCTTTTTTTTATTGTTAACGGCCTGCTTTGAGCTATCCAATTGTCTTCTTGCCCGCTGCCCAAAATAATAAATGCTGAGAATTTCACAGTACTGACGCTGCTCCCTTGGGTATCTCTGCGAATAGAATTAAATGATACAGAGAAAAGTTATTTCAGCTAAATCTTGGATCTCTGCCAGAAATTCTTGTAATATTCTAACAAGAAGTGAAGCATGTGTGGAATGAGGGAGAGTTCCCGTATGAGAATAATCATCAATAATCATCCAGACACATGAAACTAACTTGCATTTTCGTGGCCTCTTGATGCCGTTTGTCGGCCAAATCCGAGTGAACCTTTTACCAGGATACTGTATTTAAGTGGGGCCAACTTGTTTTATGGATCATCGACCTTCTGAAATCGGCTCTCCAGATAAATTTTCGTCTGCTAAAAGTCTTATAACATGAGGATTTGTAATAATAGGATATACATTCCCAACCAAATTTTTGCTTTACTTCGTGTTTAAAGAAAAGAATAAATAGGCGTTGTTTTCAAAAAAAGAGACCGGGCAATTCTTATTTTGTTTACATTTAAAGGCACAAGAAACGCGTCAGTATGGAATTGAAGGTATTTTTAATGGCAACTACTTTGTTTTCTTCCATTTTAGCAGCTGCCGTAACCAATTATGAATTCTTCGATTTTGAAGATCGGGTGGGGAAATCAAAAGATATTGGAAGGGCAATAATTTCGCGAGGCAATAATCTTTATAGGCGCAATGAAACCAATAACAAAACATGCGAACCAGGAGAGATGTTGATTAGCTTCTTTCACCAATTGAAGGCATTTGTGCATGAAACTAATTTTGAAGTGCAAGAATTTGAACAACAGGCAGAAGCGCTAGAATATGAGCTTGAATATATTGGCCAATTGGTTGCAAAAGCAGTTCGCAATAAGAAAAAGCTTTCTAAACAATTTAAGTTTATATCCCTCATGTTTCATGTCATGGTGGAATCTATCGAATACTTGAAGCATTATAAAGTAGTTGGCTCGCCAGACCAGCGAATCCTTTTTCACTTATTCCAGCTCAATGTAAGGATGTTTGCCTTGTATGACTCCCATGGAAACCCTGACCCCGAGACGGATAAGTATGAACTCAAAGTGAGCAGCTTCGCTAATAGCATGCATTATTATGCCGAGAAATTCTATGGCTTACATAACTTGCCTTATGGTGTTTGTCGCATGTTCCGAATTCAATTCACACTGGCAGAGAAAAAACTTGAGGTTTTAAGGAATTGTGTTTCGAAACAAGAACCAAGGGCCACACCTGGGGCCAATAATGCCTTCAAGGGTTTCACTAGCTTGGGGTCTTGTTTTAAGTTTTAAGGTGTGTTGTTTTTGAGGAGGGGACAGCTTTATGAGAAATTACCAGTTGTTGTGAGTATTATTGGGTGTGAAACCTGGGTCATGAAATCTTATATAAACCAAAGAGATCACTGATAAAAATTTATGCATCAGTCAGAAAAATTGCATCATAATATATAACCCTTTTTTAAAGAGCTACTTGCATACTTTTCATTGCAAAAAACATCTCTATATTTGAGGTTTTGAAGAATCCGCATTCACTTATTCCACAACTCTTACCCACATCATCCTTGTCAAAAGAGTCAGGGTAACGGTCAAAGTTTCCCCGCAGTCGTGTTCACATTCACACCCCTGAATACTATAAATAAATGACTTTAACGTCACATGGGAATCTCTTTTCTTTTTTCAGCAGAACATTTTAACAATAACATAGAACATATGTGCGAATACGACATCCCTGGTTAATTTACAGTGTTCACGGAAGCAGCACAGCCAAGTTCCAACCAACCATGCGCGTTCTCGGTACAATCACTTCTCCAAGTTTTCGTATCCACAGTCTACGGATATTACGCTATAGAAAAGATTATATATAAAAAAAGTCAATAAGATTTCGTGTGGAATGAAAGAGCAAATTCTGTACGATTTAAATGACACGTCTCTTTACCACAAAATAAGAATACAAATACAATGCACCACAACAATAGACCCGAAAAAACTTTCTCCAAAACACTGAGGCACGCGATGTAATCTTCAAGACACACGCGTCGGGGCAGGCCTCCGCAGAAATCTGCGCGACGGTGCGGAACGCAGGTATGATATTTTTTTTTTGTATTTTTTTTTATATTTCCGTTGACTTTTTTATCTGCTTCTTCTTGTGTAGAATAATACCACTCCTGTGAAGAACACCTTGCTATCAGCTTGCCATGTCTGGCAATAAGTCTTTAAAAAGACGGAAAGTCAATCCATTTACCCAAAAGCAAGAACAGTTTGCTGCATCTCAGTCATCATCATTCTTTGGCTCTGGATCTCAATCTCAATCCCAGTCTCAATATGGATATGAAACACAAGCTGGGTCTCAATTCCAATCTCAATTTCAATCGCAGAATGGTAATGTGAGGAGCTTTGGGAGTTTGAGAAATGCGGGAAAGGAATCCACGGATTTCCAACCTGGCAATATCGTGTCGCTCCGTGTGTGGAACTTCACCACTTACTCTTACGGAGAGTTCAAGCTCTCGCCTTCACTTAACATGATCATTGGTCCCAACGGTACGGGGAAATCCACGTTTGTGGCCGCGGTGTGCTTAGGATTGGGCGGCAAAATCGACTTGATCAAGCGGAAATCTATGGACTCCATGGTGAAATCCGGCGAAAAGGATAGCCGCATCGAAATCACCATGAAAAACATCATGGGTCAACCTGACGTGGTGATTGAACGTAGATTTACCCTTAAGCTGCCCAAATCCCACTGGCTTATCAATGGACAAGCGTCAGACGTCGCCCAAGTTCGCCAGTTTGTGTCCAGTCTCAATATCCAGTTAGATAATCTCTGTCACTTCCTTCCGCAAGAACGTGTGGCGGAATTTGCAACTTTATCTCTGGAAAAACTCCTCCTTGAGACTGAGCGTACCATTGGTGACAACACGCTCTTGGACAAACATAAAAAGTTGATGGAACTCGATGATTTATGGGTCAACCTCACAAAAAACGTCAACATCTTGGAAGAACAGATCGGCAACATCCAGGCTGATGTGGAGAAGTTCGAGCTCGAGGCCCAGAAGTTCCAGGAATTTGAGGAAAAGGCTCAGATCATCGACCATCACAAAAAACTTCTTCCGTACGCAAAACTCCAGGACATCAAGGAAAAAATGAGTCAATTACGTGCCGAAAGAGACTCGGCAAAACGTGCGCTTCAAGAGTTCAATGGAAGTGCCCAACCCTTGAAGGATTTACTCAAGGATGCAGAGCAGCAAATGGCCGTAGCTACTCAAACCCACAACCAAGTCAAGTCCAAAGTTGCCCTGATCAAGGCAGAATATGACCGGCAATCAAAAAAGGCTGACGATATAGCCCAGAGTTTCTCCGCTTCCCAAAACCATATCGAGACTCTTAAATCCCGGACAGAAGTGCAAAAGAAAGAGCTTGAACAGAGTGTCCAAGAAAAAGAAGAATACTTGCGTCGGTTGCTGCTGGTCGAAACCTTCGACGAGTCTGTCTTGGTAGATCTCACGACAAGACGTCAAAACAAACACGAAGAAAAGACCCAGATTGAAGAGGACTTCAATACGTTCGGGGCATCGTACAACTCATTGAAGCTGAGAATAAATGCCAGTGAGCACAACTATAAAGATGAACGCAGGAAATTGGAGAGTAACGACAGGTTGGAAATTTTGAAATCAAGGGCTCCGCGGTACCGGACAGAACTCTTGGAGAATGCGTATGAAGCTCATTCCCTTTT
Organism: Metschnikowia lachancei; assembly: GCA_030572615.1. Taxonomy (NCBI): domain Eukaryota; kingdom Fungi; phylum Ascomycota; class Pichiomycetes; order Serinales; family Metschnikowiaceae; genus Metschnikowia; species Metschnikowia lachancei. Next base: position 50,510 of record JAJMAK010000001.1, read on the forward strand.
AAGGAAAGAGAAAGCCGCAAACCCCGACCTCAAATACTGTGAGGCACCTGTGGTGTGTTGCAGAGTCACCGACCGGCGGTACGCAAAATATTTCGAAAAAGTCATTGACAACAACTCTCTACTTGCCTTTTTCTTTGAAAACGAGCAACAATATAAAGCGGTCTCCAATACGCTCCCGAGAAATCTCAATGTACCAATGAGGGTAAGCTCTGGTTCAGTTCCACTGCAACCCATGTCCCTGGAGCAGCTCAGGAAGCTCGGATTTGATGGATATTTGTCAGACTTCTTCACAGGACCAGAGACCGTCATCAGAGGTTTGAAACAAAGGTCGTTTTTGCATTGCATACCTGTTTCCCTTAATCCCGTGGATCCCAGTGTCATCCAGAAGCTTTTAGAGCCTGGGCATGGTGGCAGAACTCCTTTTCGCAGGTTCATTGTTGGGGATGACTTATTCGCTGTAAACCAGTCCAAGTATGGTTCCAGGCAGGTTTTCTACCAAACTGAGAGTATTGCAAATGCCCAGCTTATGGGAGCAGAAGGTCTTTCTGAGGATGTTAAGCGTGAGATCCAAGAGAGGCTTGTCCGTCTTCGGGACAATATCAAGCAGATGCATGAGGAAATTGCATCCATGGAACCAGAAAAGGCAAAGTTTCTGGATGAAATGCACAAGGTGGACGAAGACATGAGGCAGCTCGAACAGGAGGTTAGAACCCTACGAAAGAAACAAGAAGCAAAGCTGAAGTTGGAGGCAGCTATAACCCATATAGATGGGCGTATAAAACAACTAACCAAGAGCACCACCCAGGATTACAGCGAGCAAATACGCGTGAAAGAAACAGAGTTGTTGGAGCTTTATGTCAACCATGCAGAAGCTACCAAGGCTGTGGCGGAAACCAATGGGCATTTGGTCTCTGAACTAATCAACTTGAAGCGGTCTGAAATTATTCAACAACAGCTTCAGAATAAGGCCTTGTGCTTCGGGTCTTTGATGCAAGAGTTGGAACAGAAAAAAATAGAGCTCCATGAAATCTACAAGAATGCTAAAGCCAAATGTGATGGATATAAAAAAGGGGACGCTGCTGAGGAAATTCGTCGACAAACTCTCACTAATGAGGAAAGAGAAAAGGTGAAAAGTCTTATGGAGAAATATTTGTCCGAGCAAAGATTTTCTGAGATGTTTGTCGCTAGAAAAATTGGGCAGCTTGAAGACGATTTATCGGTTTTGACAAATGTTGATCGTGGGTCTCTTGAACTCTTGAAAGCGAAAAAGGCAGACCTAGAGGCTGCTGAGAAGAGGTTACCTACGATGTTAGAACAAAGAGATGCTACAAAAGCCAGGATTGATGAGATTTCTGTTCCGTGGGAGAGCCAACTTTCTGGTATGGTTGACCAAATTTCCAAAGCATTCCAAAAGCGGTTTGTGACAGTTGCGAGCGATGGACAAGTGGAGTTGGTGAAGCTGGAGCGCTACAAAGACTGGAAATTGGATATTTTGGTTAAGTTCAGAGAAAATGCCGAACTCAAGGTGCTTGACCATCAGTCACAGTCTGGAGGTGAAAGAGCCGTCTCTACTATTTTTTTCATCATGTCACTTCAAGGCCTCACAAAGGCACCAATCAGAATCGTTGATGAAATCAATCAGGGTATGGACCCGAAAAATGAAAAAATGGCGCATAAATACTTGGTGCATACTGCTTGCAAAAATAAGCTGTCGCAATATTTCTTGGTGACACCAAAGCTTCTTACCGGGTTGTATTATCACCCAAAGATGACTATTCATTGCATCTTCACAGGTCCATTTTTGAAGAAAAATGTCCCAGGTGAAGGATTCTTGAACTTCAGAGAACGTTGTGTGGTGCAGAAGACTTAATCTGGATTTTTTTGTGAGCAAGTATCACCCATGACAGTGCTGGCAGAAAGCATTAGTTTAGTATATACAAGATCTAGTTCATTATTAAGCGCTGATGTCCAAAGACAGAAGATATTCGAAGGCCTTCTCCAAGCGCCGCAAGTAGGTTTCGTAGCCAATGACCGTCAGCACATCTACGATATTGACTCCAGGCACCATTCCCGTCAATGCGTACCGGAGACTTTGCATTATTAACAGCTGAGGGTGTTGAGAAAATGAGTTCACTAACAGGTCGATTGATACGATCGATTTCAGTGCCCTGGCACGTTCAATGACGGCAGCTAAGATTTCAATTGTTTCAGGCAATTTCTTTGGGGTGGCCACCTGCGAGAACTCCACGTCTTTGAAGAAGTATGGATGAACATCGTATAAATCTGAGAGGCGCTCGAGATGACCAACAGCAATGGCCATACACTTCAGGAAATACGCCATGTCAATCTCGGCGCCATGTTGCGTGCATACTTCTTGGTAAGCCTTTTCCAAGAGTGGAGCTGACCTCTCAGTGTCGGCGAGGCACAGTGGAAGATGCTGCTTGTTGAAAAAGAGCAACTTGTTTTCGGAAACCTTGACGTTTCCCTTGGTCATGTTATCCAACCTGAACTTTGACACCATCTCAGTCAATGACATGACCTCGGTGACCTTTTTCCCCATGTGAGGGCGTGGTGGAGACCAGCCAAAAAGCGCCACGAAATTGACTAACGCCTGTGGTACAATGCCCTTATCAGCAAAGCTGGAAACGCTCACGTCGCCGTGGCGCTTGGAAAGCTTTTTATCCTCAAGACTGGTCAACAAAGGAATATGCACGAATTTGGGCACGGACCAACCAAACGCCCGGTAGAGCGCCACGTGTTTGGGTGTTGAAGTGAGCCACTCTTCTCCACGAATAACATGGGTGATGCCCATAAGATGGTCGTCCACCACATTGGCAAAGTGGTATGTAGGTAATCCATCCAGTTTCATGATCACAAAATCGTCATAGCGGCGGTCGGCAAGATTATACTGGGGCTGGAGGTCAAGAACGCCGTGGCGCAAATCCTCGATTTTCTCGTACTTTTCAGGGGCCCGGAACCGCACCACATACTCAGCACCCGGGTCATTAGAAGATTGACCGGTTGATTTTGATGTCTCTCCTGCCAGGTGGAGGCATTTACGGTCGTATGTGACTGTGGTGGGCGGTTTGAGTTTCTGTGCAGAGTCCCTCAAACTGAGCAATCTATCCTTCGGACAGTAACACTTATATGCTAAATTCTGCTCAAGCAAAACGTCAACGTACTTACGGTAGATGTCGCCACGCTCCGACTGGCGGTAAGGGCCATAAGGGCCGCCAATTTCGGGCGATTCGTCCGCACTAATCCCGGCCCACCGGAGACAATCATAGATATTCTGTTCAGCACCAGCAACAAGTCGTTTCTGGTCGGTATCCTCGAGCCGCACCACAAACGTGCCTCCTGTTTGTTTAGCCAAAAGATAATTGTATAAAGCCGTCCTCAAGGATCCCAAGTGGAGGAGACCTGTAGGGGAAGGAGCGAACCTGGTGCGTGCTGGTGAGTCTGGGTGCACTGACAGTTTCCTTGCCACGAGCAGGGGCAAGAGGGGCGAATTTGCATGTTTATTGGATGATGTTGTGATTTTTATGGCATTTTTACCATTAGATGTCTTTTTTGGCGGCAGCGTCGAGTCAAAAAGGGGTTTACCCTTGAGACTAGCCTTGGGCCTAAGACTTGCAAGAAGCCGTAGTGAGATGCGCATAGTGGCTGTAAGGGCCCTTTAAAAGGCGAATGATCGGACGAGGAAGCTTGTGTGAAGAGAGCGGAAGCGTCCTTCTTTCCTTAAAGTATAATTTTTTTATATAAGACGTGTATCTAAAAAAAGGCCCCACTGGTGAAAAGGTTCAAAATCGGCCTCGACAGACAGAGCCTCAGAGGCACGCACTAGATTGAGTTTTGATGGCAGAGGGCCGTTTTCGCGTGGGGAAGGAAACTACCGAGACATGCCCAGACCAAATTTAATATCCACAAGTCCCGTAATATATTCAAGAAGTCTTGGATTTTATAAATTTAAGCAAAATATTGACATGAAGATTTTAATCTATCACTGAAATTTTTTGATGAGGGAGATTTTTGTTGATGTAGCGTGGTGCTTCAAATACACCTCCTATACAGAGTGGGACTAAACGTTTGATTTCAGCCACGTCCCTAATGCATCACCGAACTTTCCAACATTAGAATGGAAAAGCAGAATTTAGTCGAAAAGGAAACAAAAGAGCCGATATTTAATAGAACAAACTGAAATGATATGAATGGGTATTTGGGAGGGCTGTCAAGATTTACGTCATAGAAATGGTGTGTACTGCAGATAGTGCTTTTTCGTGCCACATTGTAGCAAAACATAGACCAGAAGGTAATACTACATTCACAAAAATTTGTGTATGAATCTATCCAGTACGTTCCTTAAGCATTCTGGTCCACAAAAGAGAATTCCACTTTTTCAAAATCGTGTGCTGAAGAAATACCCATACTTCTTTCGTTCTTTTTGATGAGACACAAGTTCCATGCACACCAGCTCTTCAATTGCCGCAAAATTTTCGACGCGAGTCTGACAAACAAGATCACGGCCTTCCAGCCATATCTTCCTGGTTTTCCCTTTTACCCTCATTTGAATCGTGTCTTCTCCTTTACATATCGAATTTCTACCTGCTAAAAAAGAGGAAGAAGGTATTGCATATTCTCAAGATGTCCCAATATAGTAGGCAGCAGCAGCAACAGTCATCAGCATCAGGGTCTGTGTCTGTGATCCAACAACAGCAGCAGCAACAACAGCAACAACAACAGCAGCAACTTCAACAGACCCAGATCAATACACACAAGAGGCTCATGCAGCAGTTCTACCTCCATAAGCTGTTCGACTTGCTGTCAGACGCCGAGTTTCTTCCCCATATTCCATCGGACCCTGTTTCCACTGCCATTCAGGTCCATGAGACCATGACCAACACCATGGCCGGAATGTCACCCCAGTATATGCCGCATACGATACAAAGACCCGATCAGATGGCTTTCTATGGTCAGGCCGCACAAAAAGCGAGACGCCATAGCGGCCAGTTTTTACACCAGCATCTTTACGGGGGTAAGAGAAACGACTACGCGCAGTATAAGCTGGGTCCATAAAAAGCTCCCCTTTCTTTCTTCATGCTTTCTTTTTTTTCTTCTTTACAGATGTTACAGACGGTTGTAATCTGTATGGTGCTATTTATTTAATTTTTTTTTGGATACAGACGAGGAACGGTTATTGTATGGTGGGCTCACTAATGGTGTAAATATATCCGGACGCATCGATTCGACGAATCTGCGTTCCAGGAGCCCGATTTTTTTATAGATAATGATAGAGCATGACTTTTGGTCTCAATTGAGATACGGTACCTGCCAATCTAGCTAACGGGGATGTGCATTTGCTTTGAGATGTAAATATTACTATTAATGTAAACTGGTATTTGAGCTCCTTGTGATCTAGCTCTTTAGTATTGGCTTTGTTTATGGGCTGGATGCCATTGTTAGGTAGACATTTAGAAGTATATAGAAATAGCATTGCAGATGCACCCAGGAGAAGTATATATTATGGTAAGTATATCGTGCGTTGATTGAGAAGCCTATAAAACGAGTAATATCTGGTATCTTCTGTAAATCTGACAGATCTTAACGCCTTACTTATAAATCCTAAAACTCTAAAAACCTTCGAGAGAAGTAATCTTTGTCGGAGAGTAGAAATCAACACGTGTTACTTAGCTGGTGCAAATTGAACAATTGTGCTAAGAAACTGGGATTAACAGACAATGATGGATGAAGGCAGATAAAACAATAATAACTAAAGATGAAGATTCTTTTATTATTGTGACTAATATTTATAATTATTTTATTACAGAATCAAGCATGAATGTGGGCTCTGGCAATACTGCTTCTGAAACAAGGCTATAATACATCGTTACTGGAGTGAGCACTCCAGGCCCAGTCAGGCAGCCAAGATGTTACATTGAAGAAACAAGTACAAGATATGAGAAATAAGAAATGGGAGCTAACACATCATAAATATACATACACGTGTATATAAAAGTACTTAAAGACCATTTGGAAGCAGTTTATTTTATTTCACAAGAAATCGAACGGACATGGAACCAAAACCAAAACAATTCGTTGCCACCCCACGTTTCCGTGGAATTCTTTTCTACGAGCGCACCCAAAACCCAGCAGCAGCAGCCGTTTCGCCATCGCCGCACAGACCTCAGAATGCGCGCATTATATAAACTCACTGTGGCCCCCGCAAGAGAAGGAATAGGGCCAAAGGGATCAGAAATCACATCGACACGGAAACACGAAATCACCAGATAAAAATTATCCAAAGACTTACAGAAAGGAACGAACTTATCAAAATCATAATTTATTTATCTTGTTTCTCTGCTTTTGAACTAAAATCTAAAAATGGTTGGAAAAGATGAGAATTCGCTCTCCAGCTGGCTGGGATACAACCAGGATGTCACCACAGATAATCTAGGCATTGATGATCTCGATACTTGGTCTCCATATGATGAAGATATCGACAAGTTTTTCGGAAATATCAATGACCTCTCCGACCGGGCTTCTCGTGCGGCAAAACAGGTGTTTGGACACACGTATAATCATCCACTAAACTTGCCATGGTGGCAGTCACGTGATGCTGATTTGGAGGATGACAAGGACCAAGTTTCGTTGGGCCACGTGCTTGATTCTTTTTTCAGAAAGCCCTATCAGACCCGTACCGAAGGTTTGGATGTCCTCAGGTCTCCCTTTGATCTTTTAAACGTATTTAGCGAATCCAGTGGAGTGACCCCATTTGGCTTATTCGCACACCAAGGACCTTCGCCCAAACAGTATAATACATGCATGAAGAAGGACGGCGTTTCTTTATGGGACACTGAAGGATATTGGAGATGCTTGTTCCCCAATAGCCAAGTTCCTGCCAAGTTCTTGGAATATAAGAAAAAGCACTTGGCTAACCAAGTTGTGACCAAAGATGACTTTGAGGAGAAGGCTGCAACAGTGCCTTCGAACCAAGATGGTGCCATTGACTTGGGCAATCAGGGAACCTTTTTCAGGCAATTTGGAGATTTCTTGAACTGGAAGAATAACGCCTACGAGAACGAAAAGAGGCTCATTAAGGAGCAACAAGAAAAGCGCCACAAGGATATCCAGTACATGTTCGGTAACAATCTGGCGAACTCCGAAGGAAATTTTGATGGCCAGAAAACTTTAGTTGGCTCATCTCTGAATACTTCGACGAATTCTGAAGCGGGAGAAGTCGTTGTTAAGGAAACAAAAACTGAGTATTTTAGTGACGGTACTTCCGTGACAAACAGTGTGGTGAAGCGTAAACCACAAGGTGCAGATGCGTGGGCTTCTATTGAAGAGAATAGCGAGCACGGAAATTGGAAAAAGGGCTGGTTCTGGAGCACCAAGTGAACTAAAACGTTTGTTCTCTGGGGCGTCGGGACGACCTTAGCTACTGTATTTAATGATTATATGTGTAAATAAGAAGTTTTTTTAACATTTTTTCATGATTAGGATGTATAACAGGCCAGGAATAAGAATAAGTCGACTCGGTCTTGCCTCCTTTGATAACATTTACTGCTATTGAGAAAGGTTGTATGATTATGGTTAGTTCTGGAGATTTCCGTGGGTGAAGGGTTTTAAAGGGAAGTTATACATAAATATTTGAGTACTTCTGAGTTTGCTGAATTGGATCCATCTATTATTATTGCAACTTGAACAAATCAAGTATGTTGGCATGGCTTCTCACTATATATTTCCTTTACGCAGCCTATCTCTGGTGAACGAAGGTACTTCCAATAAACCTCCACCTGCCTGAAGTATCACTTGCCGTTTGGTTTCCAAGAATAAAGCTTCCTCACCAGCTTCTAGTGTGTCTTCCTGAAAAGGAATGATAATAAATAAAAAGTCCAAAATCCGAAAGAAAATGTCATGTTAATACTGTAAACAAATTTATTGTCTTTTCAAATTATTATTCCTCATACGTACAATAAGAACATAAACAAAACAAACTTTAAAAATCGAAAAGTCTATAAAGTTTCATAAAATCAATATACAAACCATTCTGAATCCATAAAATATATATCTTATTAGCTTTCTAATAATTCAAGGGCACTTTGGACAGTTTACCCACTCAAACGTCAATTCTGCTAATTTATCCATGGCTCGGTGTGGGAGTAATCTATTTCGCACCGAGACCCAAGGGCTGAAATCGCGGCCTAACTCTCCCTTCAGCATCCTCATGATCAAATTTGTGAGATCATCAATAAAACACCAAGTAATGTAAGATTAAACGAAAGAAACTATACACAGACGATGAGAATCTAGAAAACACCAGCTTACCCGCTTGGATGATATATTCCTCAGATCTGCCGCCAAATTGTTGCCATTAAAAGCTTACGGCTCCCCCGGTTGATAGCAAGTGGATGTACGGGTCCGCATATGGCCCCAGCAGTAACAGACTCCGTCTCAGTGCCGAAACAACCACCACCTAGAAACCGAGTGCCGGCAGGTCTTATCTCCTTCAAATCACCACGTCAAACGAACACCACAACAACAGATTGTCAAAATACCCCCAAAGCAAGAATTTAGAATCGGCATAGCATGAATCCACTCAACAAAATCATCTTTCTTTCGGCATTTCTTGCATTCGGATTCCTCTTGATTTTGCTCTCGTGCGCACTTTACAACAATTGGCTCCCTCTCTGGGTTATCGCCATTTTCCTCGTCGCTCCATTACCCAATATCATTCTGTCTGCGATCGAAAGCAACAGGGACGATTTTCTCACATTCAGCAATGACCATGGAAACGCTCCCACTGCATTGGAGGAGTTCTCCAAGTTCCTCACCGGGCTTCTTATTGTCAGTGGAATCTCGTTGCCATTGACGTTTTTCCATACCAACCTAATTGGGCTTGGTTCGTTGGTCATGAGTGTGTTGGGAGGCTTGATTGTTTACAGTGATATCAGTGTGTTCATTTGGTTTTTCAGCGACTCGGAAGAAGGTAACGAGGACTTCAACTTCTAACTTGCCTGCCATCCACAATCCTTAATAATTTTCTAATTTTTTTAATCTTTCACCATCACCCAATCGTGTTTTTGTGTGTTTCTTCTATATCTTGTCTGCATGCAATATTACTCGGCCCCCGGTTGCCGCCAAAACCCCTTCTTCTTTGATAGCTTCAGTTCAATACAACCAATAACAATATCAAGATCACCGTCAAAACGATAATCGTCACCAAGCTACCGTTCTCCCTCACCTTGCGCCGGAATTCGACAACTCCGTGGGTCGCACGCCGGAGACGCGTGTGTGACCCATCCACACCCAGTTCCAAGTCATTGAGGAGAATCAAATGGTCTTCGAGCTCGTCGTTGATGTTGGTGCCCATACGGTGCTGAGTGCGGATGCTATCATGGAGCACATCTAAGCTGCGGTCCTGATCGATCATCTGTTGCTGGTGCTGTGCAAAAAGCTCCTGGTTGGTGGTATCTATGGACAGAAGAGTGGCACGATCGGTATCTTCGCCGTCATCTACCGAGTCGCGATAAGGCCGGAAGTTGCCTGCTGTACCCATTAGTTGGTTGCGCATTTGTGTGGTGTCATCTTCATCTGCCTCAGTCTCAAAGTCTTTGAACCGCACGCTCTTTTTGGGGCTCTGTACGTCTTCTTGTCCTTCCTCGGGCTTATATAAATATTCCTCCACATCAATGTACGGATCCTCATGCATGCGAGAAACCGTTTCGGCGTAGGTTTGTGAAATCAGTGTAAGTTCCAACGATAGCTCCTTTGAAATGCCAGAGGCAAGGTCTTCATGTGCATACTCGAGGCCAGTCTTTATCTTAGCAAGCATGCCAATTACGTCCAAGTTGTCTGCCTTTGACGGCGTGAGCTGTAAAACCCGAACGAGTCGGTCACGCTCATCAACCAACTCACGGAGCTGCTCAATATATACTGTCACTTTCTGGAGCTGTGCACGTATGTTTTTTGTGGAAACGGTCATGTTGTCCGTGGGGGGCCAATGTCTTATCTGGGGCCCCGGGGTCATTTAATATGCGGGTCACGTGCGCGAAAGTGAGTGGCCTTGGCTTCAAAGGGATGCTTCCTTGTTTTAAGCGAGTGTGATTATTGGATTTTGAAATGCTTTTTAAAAAAGAGGGTTTCTTTTGGAAACGATGGGTTTTCTTTTTTAGAATATGAATCTTCGGGAAAAGGGGAAAAGGCGGGCATGTGCCGTGTGGTTATTCCACTTGTTCACGCGCAAGACTTCCGTTCATATTAGCAGTACAGCATTCGCAGTTAAGTTGTTTGGCAGCCTTACTGACCCAAACCAAGATTACCTATCTTCATTTCAATTTTACTGAAGTGCTTCGGAAAAAAGAATGCGGCTTTTTTGGGATATATAAGAAGATTTCGGGGTATTTCAGCTCAAAATACCATCTTTACCCTCATATGCACCGATTTGATACAGCTCTAGTTCCTGACAAACCTCTAAGAATTGAGTGAGGTCAGTGGATGAGTGTGTCTTGCAAGAAAGCATAAATATAACATATATTTGAGTCAAATAATTCATACCTTTGTTCATATATGAGTGTAAGGTGGCCCGTACTGTTTACATAAATGTTTTCAAGTCCCAAGACCTCAACTCGATATGTGCGGTGCCTAACCAGCATCAATATATTGAGTCTGTCAATCGTCTTTGAGTCTAATAGTTCATTATGTAATTTGCGTTTGAGCTTATTGATAATAGTTTTGGCTCCATATGGGACTTATAAGGGATTATAACTTTGTAGGGTATTATATCTACGTAGGGATTATAACTTTGTAGGGTATTATAGCTATGTCGGGTATAATAACTATGTCGGGTATAATAACTATGTCGGGTATTATAACTTTGTCGGGTATTATATATATGTAGGGTATCACAGCTTTCTGAGGTGAGTCTATTTGAAAATCGCCCACAAAAAAACACAAAAATAATCGAAGCTAAACCTGATTCACCTCAGAAATCATGTTTTAACAGAATCACGGCGGATTACTAAACTTCTCATGTGTTTCGCCAGATATTGTGAGATTGACTGGTATCTGTTGAGTGTTGTTCTGGTAAAAGGGCCAGCGTAACCATCCCATTGGTTCATCCCATTGATTATTATTGCCTAGAAAGAACCAGGCCACATTCGAAAATGGTCGAGATACGACCCATCAATATATGACCAAAGGATAGCGGGGCTTTGTTTGCGACTATGGATAAATAACACCTTCTCTTTTAAAAAGCAGCAAAGCTTCAGTAAATCGATGCATTCAATCTACCAAACTGTGGTAGAAGAAGTAGAGCCAAAAAAACTAGCAACTAAAAGAAAGCAACCTAATTAGCAGCCCCAAATTTGCCCTAAATCAGATACTAGGATCGAAGAACCAGATAAATTTCTGGAAGTGAGCAGAAAATGCTAGAAATAAACATGGAGATTGGGTATTCAAAGCTTATTTAATGGGAAGAGGGACTTCTTTTCAAAATTAAAAGAATTCATGGCCACGGATGTTTCGAGGGTTTCGCAAAAACTGGAAATTGCCGCCTCAATTAGTGCATTTTCTTGTGCTACCATATCATGTAAGCACTCTAGCACAAGCGACGAGCTATCAAGATGATCGCCCACAGAAACAGTCTTGTGAGAGAACGGTAGGCTACTGAAAGTGACCGGTGTTTTGGAGTTATGGTCTTGTGATGCTGACAGGTCAGCAGCGGTGCCTTTTTCAGTAAACGAACTATCGGCATCAGCTAGCCCGCTGGATGAGCAAACAGATGTTGCTTTGGTGCTGCAGGAAGCTAGAGAAATGGAGTCTATATCAGAATTCTCAGTATCGAAACTAAAGTTGTTGAGTTCCTGCTGGAGGCCCTCAAGATCGCCCAAAGTATCTTTGAGCATGACGGCGGCTAAACTTTTTCTACCCCTTTGTTGTAACGAGGAATATTTCTCCTTTTTCTTTTTGGCAAGGAGGGTAAATGGCAGGACGAACCTTGGCTATGAGGTTTATATCAAGTAAGATAGGAGTATGTTGGGAATAGACGAGGCACTTTTGTGTGGAGTTTTCAAAACTTTGACTTTGATTTTTTTTTTAACTGAGAATGGGTTAAGAAATAAGCTCTGGATTTGAATGAAAGGAATAAATCCGCTGGAAAATTTCTCAAGAAAAACTGCAACGGAGAATGACTGCTCGTTTTTATTTTTATTTTTGTTCTGTGCTGCGGATCAGTAGGATAGTCAGGGTCTCGATCCGGAACAAATCAAGTCAGCGGGAATAAGATGCAAACGCTTAATACACAGAAAAACAACGGAAAATCAGATAATAACAATCAGATAATAACCCGATGAATTAAGTCAGAAGAGTTATGAATGATCTCTTTTTAATTATATGTATTTTATTCTTTTGTCGATCAAAGAGAAAAAAGGAAAAAAAAAAGAAGAAAAAAAGAATGGACGTTTTTCCTTCCGAGCCTGCTGCTATTTAATCTGTGGGGTACCGTGTATTGCACCACTGCGCGTCTCGTGGTGCATACCAGGGGCGACCTTCGATGCATAGGTTTTTCCACTGACGTGTTTCTCAGCAAGCCAAGAATAGGGCCGGCAACGATGGATTTTCAACTAATGTAAGATTTTCTTTGCACTAAAAAAAAAAAATGTTTCTTGGGAGAAAAAAATTAAAGAAAAAATAAAATAAAAAATAAAACAAAACAAAACAAAATGTCTTCATTTATATAATTTTTCTGCATCGGATTGGAGAATCCCCGCTTCATTAATTGTCTTGTCTTTGTGTACCACTACAACAATGGTGTTTGGTGGAATCATAACTAGGCATCATCATGCCAAATTGGGTGAAAAGGCACCTGAAAGAAGAAGAGGTACTTAGGAAAGGGGAGAAGGTAGATCAAAACCGCGGATTTTGCTCACTCGTTCTCATTTATGTTTACTTTACAATACTCCTCCAATCACGCCTTGCAAGAATAGCAAACCACGCTCGGCTAGTGTGCACATACGAATGTAAAGTCTTGGCCAAATCACGGGCACCGTAACCGGATGTGACTTGCAAGTCTCTTGTATGATGAAACCTAGAATTTGTGGCGTAGGTGTTGAGTCATTACTTCAGATTAGGAGGAATATAGGGGGTTGAAGATTTTCAAAGATATATATCGAGCACTTACTTGTTTCCGAACAAGTTTCCTGGGGTGTGTACGTGTTTCTGGGGTCCATTCTCTTCGTCCATGGGGCTGAGAATGTATGTTGACAACTTGGACATAATGTGCAGAAAGAAGATATAGACTTGGTTATGGTATGTGAACAACCTGCAAGTATAATTGGAGGGAAAGAAGCTTACATTGATACAATGTGACGAGGTGAGTTAATGTTTCTTTTGTTAGCTGTGTATCCCCATGGATGTTTCTAATATATAAATGTGTTAGTGGGAGAAATTCACTAACCCAAGCAGAGTCTTGTTGCATTGTTTTTTGGAATTTTGAGTCTAAGATGGGGGGGATTCTTCTCTCCAGCAACATCGGCAGAATATTTGCATTACCGAATGTCGTTTTCTATATCAAGAATCAGAAAGTGGATTACCTAGATATCTTTTGTGATTCTTTAGTGATGTAACATAACTGCTATCACCATCTCCTATCCCATGGTCCTACCTAAATGATAATAACTGAAGGGTATCTTTCCTCATAAAGCTCCCCTCACATATCTAGTACAAGTAAAAGTTGGAAAGAAATCAGTAACTCCCCTCCGGAGAATCTACTTTTTTATTGAACCATTCTTCCTTGGAAGTGGGACAGCTGTTATCATTTCTAGTATGCAATAGACCCAATGGGCTTATAAAAATGTCACCAACTTATATGTATTAGAAATTATACATCCAGATTCGTAAGTCACTGAAAAATTACTGATGTTTCGATAATGGCCACTGATGCATGGAAGATATTGTGACTTTGAATAAGTATAATAACATAGAATAACTTAAAATGCCGAACATGGGTCCCCACTCTCAGACAATATAGTGCTCTTCAGTTGCCACGAATGTTGTATTAGCCGTAATAAAGTGAAATTGGAATTTTACTTGCCATCCAAATATTTCAGTGCTCAGCTTGGGTAATATCACCAAGGTAAAGAAAATGGAATCGATCTAGAAAGGAGTCAATTCGAAAAACCTACACGTACCAACTTCTTGAAAACCAGTCTGGCCGAATTTTCAATATAAATCATTTGGAAACCGTTTCAAAAGACGAGATTGTTTGCTAAGGCCTTATCTTGGAGACATGTTTTGAGCGAAGGTTCCAGAGATTAAGAGGTGTTAGGTCCACCAATTCCGTTTCTTCACCCCCCAAAATATATATTAGGAAGTTTACTTCATGGATAAGAGATTAAAGCTGGACATCAAGGGAGAAGTGCGTTTTTTGTCATTCCAAAAAGAGGCGTTGTCGCGAGGTCAGCCCAAGGCTCGGTGAGGTGTATTGTCATGCTCTTTCTAGAATATCGTCATGTCAATTGAACATAGTGGAAAAAGAAACGGATACATATACAACAAATGTCCTGGGAAATAAAAAGTACAATACGTGCAAAGCGAGGCTGTGTGGTTTGTTTTGAAAAAGGAAGGTCGGGTAATATATTCTCATTGGGCCTCGCCTTGGTTCAAGGCAGAAATAGTAAGCACTCACGTAATCTGAGATCAGAGCCAGTAATTTATACAGCTATGCACAAGATAAAAGCCAAGAAAGCGAGGAAAGGAAATAAAAGAAGGACAATTCTGACATTGAGGATATCCAGGAAGGAAGCCGTATACTAAGTCTGTAGATGTCCAGGCAATGGTGCCTTTTATTGTCTCTTCCAATATTCGATTTCTTTCTCTTGTGCGAATCTGGCGACATGCCATTCAACTGCCTAAACGAGAAAAGGTAGATCTTAATAAAGACCAGTCTTAATAAAGACAAAAGTATTTCCCCAGCACCAAACATGACTAAAGTAAAATCGAATAAATATATTGCCCAAAATATTCAAAAAATCAAAGAAAAAAGTTTATATCTCGTCTATTCAACGACCCCAAACTTCAGCTGTGCCCTTCAGACAGGACAGGCCCATGAAGAATTGATATTTTTCTCGTGCTTGTGGGGTGGGATTTGGCCCTGCGAGAAACAAGTTCCAGCAGCGAAATCGACCGAGGAGATCCCGGGCACGTAGCGATAAGATTTTTCGATAAGTTTTTGTATTTTATTTCTTTTTCTTCCGTCCCTTTTCCTTTTTCGTTAATATCGAATCCATTTCCGAGATCTCTCCCGGGGTAATCTTATTGGTAGATCCATCCCAGCACTTTTGTTGCGGCGTTGCTACATGGGCTCGGGCCCCGACTCCACGCGGTTCCCCACCTTATCCAAAGCTTATCACCGGCTGAGCACCGGGATTTCCGCGGCACAGCCCGCGTGGGCCGGGTGTCTGTTTAGTATAGCTCTGACTAATTAGAGATATATAAAGCCCGCAGATCGCCATTTCTTTACTAGGTGTTTTTTCTTTCATCATCTGATACATTGAATTAAAACTAGATTTTTCTAAGGAAGAGAAAAGAGAAAGAATTCAAACAAAGACCCCGTTTTTCTAGAAAATTTAAACACCCAAAAGCCAAACACCCTAAAGCCAAAAATCCTAAAGCCAAAAACCCAAAACCCAAACAAAATGACAACTTCCAACCCAATTAAAACCATCTGCGTGTTCTGCGGCCTGTCCTTCGGAAAAGATGCCGTTTTCGCCGAAAGTGCTGCCAAATTGGGCCAGCTTCTTGCCAGCAAGAACTGGGGCTTGGTGTATGGTGGTGGCTCCACCGGACTTATGGGAGCAGTCGCTCGTGGCTGTGCCACCAATGGTGGCTACGTTCATGGGATCATTCCTGAGGCCTTGATCTCCAGAGAGAGAACCACCGAGGATGCACTCAACGCCAAATTGAAGGAGGGAATCGACAACCACGACGGCTCCACTCCAATTCCAGATTCCGCCGAGTATGGTAAGACTACTTTGGTGAAAGATATGCACACAAGAAAGAGATTGATGGGCGAGGAGGCACACGCCTTTGTTGCCTTGCCTGGCGGCTACGGCACCATGGAGGAGTTGTTGGAGATGGTGACTTGGCACCAGTTGAACATCCACAACAAGCCTATTGTGGTGTATAACATTGACGGGTTTTTCGACAACTTCTTGCGGTTCATTGAGGATTCGGTTTCGGCGGAGTTTGTCTCCAAGAAAAACAGACAGATTATCAAGGTTGCCACCTCTGCCGAGGATGTATTGAGTGCCATTGAGGAGTACGAGGTGCCTGAGGGAAGATTCAACTTAAACTGGGATTCCACTTAAGGTTTCTAGGGAATGGACCTGAGGATATACGAGGGAAAAGATTCCAAAGGCTAAATATATTAAATACAAAGGAAATGAAAATAATATTGTACAGTCAGAAGTAGTATGAGAATATTTTGGTTTTGATGTACACCAATTCTTCATAATAAATGCAGTGATCTTGTGGGCCCAATACAGAATTTTGGGATATTTTCACCTTCTCCATAAAACTTTCCAATATACAATGCTGCATGGAAGTGAATGAATTTCTTAGTCCCAGCCATTTAGACAGACTTGCCTAGTACATACCTACCAAGGTAACATCATAAAAAAAAGCGACTTTAAGGAACTATCTATGAAAAACAGAGAGTCAAAGTTAAAGAGTGTGCTTTGTCTATTAATAAATTAGCATATGGTACAGGAAATGGCCTCACAAAGACTCAAAGAGATTCTGTCTAGTGGGCCTTGTGTTCATCCTCATGGTCGTCTGAGACATGGAACAAGTCTTCGAACTCATCGTTAGGAATCTCAACTTCGGAGAGGTAGCCCGAGCCGACATCATACATCATACCCCACACCTCAATATCACCCTTCTTAAGAGCGTTCAGAGCACTAGGGTGTCTCTTCAATGCAAGAACCGAGGAAATCACGTTGAGCTCTGCCAACTTCTTGGCACGGGCTGGAGGGTCGCCTCTCAAGGTGTCCAAGAGCTCAACATTGGCAGCACGGATGTGTCTGATAGGGTTAAGCCACAAGTCAAGCACACCACCAATACGCTTGTTTGAGAGCGAGGCCCAAACACCACCACAGTCGGTATGACCACAAATGATGATTTTGCGCACCTTCAACACGTCGATAGCGAATTGAATCACACCTTGGGACGAGATATCGTTGGCGTTGACAATGTTGGCAATGTTTCTGTGGGTGAAGATTTCACCAGGTAAAGTGGCCAAACACCCTTCACCGGCACGGGAGTCCGAGCATCCAATCCAGAGTGTATGTGGAGATTGTCCCTTACCGTTCAAATCGAAGATTTGGTTGGAGTGGTTATGCTGAATCGAGTCGACAAAGTACTTGTTGTTGGCAAGGAAATCCTCAACAGTAGATTCCTTAGACAAAGTAAAGGGGAAGTTTCCATGAGCAGTAACAGGCTTGATAGGTTTTTGTTCAGGAACCGAGCTCTTTTCAGTGACATCCTGAGGAATGTCGGTTTCATGGTCGTGCTGCAACTGATAGTGCATGATGTTTTCTCTACCCATGATTGGCGAAGATGAAGCGAAGTGGCGAGTAGTAAGGATTCTGGTGGCAATTGAGATCTTGTTACTGGGAACAGTAGACTTAAGACCTGAACAAGTTGAAAAACGTGGAAAATGTGAGCACTGATGCGGCGGAGAATTGGACACTGAGAATGTCGAATTGGCGGTGCTTAATAACGCGTAGGTAATGCGGGAAGGTTGAACCGATGGTACGAGACGGCCAGGTGAGACAGGCGACAAAAAGCGAAGCGGGAGGCGATTGTTCAACAACGGCATTCACTTATCGAGGCACAGCGGATCATGTATGTTTTATATGTGATGCCCAAAATTTTTTGAGCTTTTTTTTTGGAATTCCAACTTTTTTGGGTAGCTGCGAACAATGGCAGTGTACCGGCCGGGTGTGAGGTAAGCGATTACGTAGTTGTTCGTGCATGAGATAGTGCGACAAGTACAGCGCTGTGATTGGGAGAGCAAGATTATTGTATAATGTGAGCGGCAAACTAGACAAGATAAACGTGAGGGAGATAAATCAAACATTGGGATGAATGCAACCAAACCATAAGGGTAAACCACAAGGGTAAATCATAAGGGGAAACCAAAAGGGGAACCAAAAATAAATAGAAAAACACTTAGGAGTCAATGACAGTTAACACAATCAAGAAAAGCTAGTTTTATGGATATGGTGTATCAGGAAGTGGGTAAAAACAGCGAAAAAGCTAAAAGCTAAACCGCCCAGCAAGTTTGAAACTTATTGAAGGCTGGGAAGAGATTCAACCTTCCCTTTTGGGCGAGTGCCATTGACAAAGGCATGAATACACTCACGCCCAATGTTTTTTGTTGTGTTTGGTAAAAAAAAGTGTCATAAGACTTTATAATCCTGCTTTTTCAATTTGAACATCTTACCTTTTGTGTTGTGCTTGCGAGCCCCCGACCCCACGTTTTGTTTTGTTTTGCTTTGTTTTGTTTTGCTTTGCTTTGATTTGCTTTGCTTTTTTAATTAGCGCCGGGTATTTTTTTTTGGTTGTTCGGTAATTATTCGGCGCGAGGTTCGCCTTGGGGCCGCCGGCTCTGGGTTGGAACGATAATGCAGGATTTAATCTTGAAAATATGACGACGAGTGAGTCCACACCTTCGCACCATAATGGTCTGATTTAACGAGCAATCTCTTAAGAACGGGTCAGAATTGGAACATGAAAGAGGAGTTGCGAGAAAAAAACCACCGAGGATATAAACACTACAGTTGAGCCTTTAAAAACAAGTTTTCTTTTAGAATTTGTGCTTTTATGCCTGGTTTGTTTCTTTGAATGGAATTTCCATTGTTCGAGGCCGCGCTTTGCCGTGAGTGTCGTCATCGTTCGCACACACCGCCTGAGGCTAAGGTTGGCTTTCGTGCTCGGGACTTATTGCCCGGCCGGATTCTCGGAAAATGGTGGGGTCAAAGTTCAAGCCCCAGATATCCAATAAACGGAATTGAAAAACATGACAAAAGGAGTTGACTAAATTTGGGATTGATTCATTTCAATTCTGCTTGCAATGGGGTTGTTTTTCGGCTGCGTAATGTTTCGGTAACTTTTAGTAAGGCAAGGAGGTGCCAAGGTTTCCAAGCAGAAGCCACACTCCACAGTCTGCAAAGACAGGCTACAAAATTTTTGTCTTCCTTTTATTTTACTTTCTGTCTCTTCAATGATTTTAACACTTTATGTGGAAATGGAACAGGGATTTATGGAACTGACAAAATCAAAAGTGGATAATTTTTACCTTTCTGAGATATGAGATGGAAGAGGCAATTATACACGAACATCCTTCATCAGACATACCCGGTCTCAGGTGCACCCGGGGATAAAAGTCGAGGTATACAACAGAGAGATTTTGTTACACGACAAAATATCAACAAAACACACAAAAAACCACAATTATGCTTAACAAGCGTAATGAAGCATCAAGTCACTTTGACGTACTGAGCCACATGTCAAGTGCCACGCATAATTGAATGATGTTACCGGATTGTCCAGAGCTTCCGCAGGGAAAATCCTGGCATATCATATGAAGGAAAAATCCACAATTCATACATTGGGCAACTTAAGCACCGTTATGATTTTTTGAAGTTTGTCCCATATGCGACCAATCCCCAAGTCGTATTCAACCAATTGCTCACCTTGAATGTCCTCATCCGGCACATAAACCAAGAGAGGTCGTGTGCGCACAGAAAAAACTTTTCACTCACGTGACCTCATTTCGCACACAGAGCACGAAAGAAAATCAATGAAATTTTTTCCTTAACCCCTTCTTCTTTTTTTCCTCATCACACTCAACATGTCTCGTCCTCAAGTTTCTGTTATCTCCGCCGCTGGCGAGAAGACCGCCTCCCAATTGCCTTTGCCTTCTGTTTTCGCTTCCCCAGTGAGAGCTGACATTGTTCACTCTGTCTTCACCAGAGTCAACAAGAACAAGAGACAAGCTTACGCTGTCTCTGTTAAGGCTGGTCACCAAACCTCTGCCGAGTCCTGGGGTACCGGTCGTGCCGTCGCCAGAATTCCAAGAGTTGGTGGTGGTGGTACCCACCGTGCCGGTCAAGCCGCTTTCGGTAACATGTGTAGAGGTGGTCGTATGTTCGCCCCTACCAAGGTCTGGAGAAGATGGCACGTGAAGGTTAACCAGAACGAAAAGCGTTACGCTACCGCTTCTGCTATTGCCGCTTCCGCCGTCACCTCTTTGGTTTTGGCCAGAGGTCACAGAGTCGAGCAAGTTGCTGAGTTGCCATTGGTTGTCTCCAACGACTTTGAGTCTGTTTCTAAGACCAAGGACGCTATTGCTGTCTTGAAGGCCGTTGGTGCCAACAAGGACATCATCAGAGTCATCAAGTCCAAGAAGATCAGAGCCGGTAAGGGTAAGTTGAGAAACAGAAGATTCGTTCAAAGAAAGGGTCCTTTGGTTGTCTACGCCAACGACAACGGTCTTGTTTCTGCTCTTAGAAACGTTCCAGGTGTCGATGTTGCTCACGTTTCCCGTTTGGGCTTGTTGCAATTGGCTCCAGGTGCTCACTTGGGTAGATTTGTTATCTGGACCCAAGCTGCTTTCGAGACCTTGGACTCTGTCTACGGTTCCGAGGCCACCCAATCCGCCAAGGTTGGTTACACTTTGCCATCCAACATTGTCTCCAACACCGACTACAAGTCTTTGATCAATTCTTCCGAGATCCAAGCTGTTGTTAGACCATCTAACGAGGCCAGCACCAAGAGACCTCACGTCTTGAAGAAGAACCCATTGAAGAACAAGCAAGTCTTGTTGAGATTGAACCCTTACGCCAGAGCTTTCTCTGAGCAAAAGTTGGGCTCTCAAAAGGTTGAGGGTAAGAAGGTCAAGAACACCCAATTCGCTTCTCTCTTGAAGCAATAAGCGTGCCCCTATTTTTTTTATATTTAGAGTAGGAATCATCGCTAAGCTAAAGCTAGTGTGAGTTATGAAAAATACACGAGCCGAACCATAATTTCAGCTGTAGAGTAAGATGTTTTGTTTATCTTGTAAGTTCAATAAATTTTGTGCATTTTCCCCGATAGATAAATTACGTTGATGAAGCACTGCTGAAACGTTTCTAAAGACCTTATGATTTACTTCGATGGTAGATTCAAATAAAACCAATTTCTTCATGGAAGCTACAATCGCAAAATATTCCGAAATTAACCTTAGTATACATTATAAATTCTAATTTTTATTAAAACTAGTAGACTCACGCAGAAATTGGGGGAAAGACATTTTCACCAAAGTAGCCAATAACGTTTCCTGCAGGACTGTACTCACAGATGGTATATTGTTGCCAGATGTTGTTGCATGTGACTTGAGCACATCCGACTTTTGTGGTGGAGGCCCACACAACTTGGGTGAAGTGGCCAGTCTGCTCGCTGAATTCTGGGTTTGAAAAGTCGTACATCAGAATCTCGTCGTACCAAGCGTCTACTGGAGCAACGCCACCAACGTAACCAGCAGCCAAGTTCTCACCATAAGGTCCACCGGAATGAATCAATTGCACGTTATCACAAGAGAAGGACTTGGCGGCGTAATTGGCAGCAAATTGCGCCAAAGTTGGGTCCCAGGTCAAAGCATCAACACCGTGCAACGCTCTTTTAATATTGTGTTCGTTGAGAATGGCACTTTCAAAGGCATTAAGCGTGGAGGTAGGAACAGGAGCAGGAGCAGTAGTTGAAGTGGAAGTAGGGGCAGGAGTTGGGATTGTAGTTGGCGTCGTGGGGACTTCACTCGATGGAGGAATGACCACGGAGGCAGATTCGGGCGATGTCACAGTCAGGGTATATGGCGAACTACTGACGGTAGAAGTCACAACTTCCGTCATCACAACCACGGTGTGAGTAACTGTGACGGGGGCGGCGTTGACAGAAGCCACGTAGGCAGCAAGGAGAGTAAGAAGAAATTGCATTTTTCTTTGATTTGTTTAAGTTTTTAAGGTGGTTGGGCGGTGTGGGGACAGCGGGGGTAGTTATTTTTTTTAGCTGCAAAAGAACGACGAAACACTCGTTGAGGTTTATTTGTTCAGAGGTAAACGAAAGACAGGTTGCTCAGGCGGCCAGGAAAAGAAAGGCAGGGGACTTAAAAGAGTGTAGTATAAAGAAAGTGGGAAATAATATTAGACAGAGAAAAACAAGAAGGAGGAATTCATGCTTGTTTTATACATGTGTGAAGCACTTCAGGCGGAGCCCGGAACGGGGCAGGAGTATTTTTTAGCCAGTGATTTGACGCACCCGAACGACTGCAAACAACGCATCGCGCACAGCTGGCATGCAGCCAATATCGAGCAAAAAAAAAATATAGTGCTGTTGATCTCACTGTTCAGTAGCCGTGTGTGGTGTATATAAGCACCGAGACGTGCATGTAAATCGATAATATATAATAGACTACATATAATCCATGCTGGCTGGGATCCGACCATGCCGATCATCGGGTATATGCAGATTCTATCCAGCCATGTGGGCTAATGAGAAATAACGGCAGACGCGTAGCGAATGATGTTCACTGATTACCCCGTACATGGCGTGAGTAAGCACGTTTCTTTTTCTTTTTTTTTTTTTCTTTTTTTTTTTTGCAAGGGGTGATTCGCCAGAGGTTGTTGGTTGCTACACTCGAGAATGAAGGTTTCGCAACCAAATTAATCTCCTTCGTTTTATTGGAGAATGTATTCTGGCGAGGTTCTCTGGCGAGGTTCTCTGGGAAGGTTTTCTGATGAGGTTTTCTGATGAGGGCATTTTCCTTTCAAACAAACGACCTACCCTTTTCCATGGGCCGGGAATAATACAAAAACCTTCTGCTTCCACGAAGCAAATATAGTGTTTGGAGCCAGTTTTATTATCAACGAAATTTCAACGGACGTGGCCCAATCACGCAATCTTTTGGAATGTCATAAGCTACCATTATAAAAATGCTGGGTATTTTGCCAGCATGCAAGCAAGGATTGCGCATCGCATATCTCGTACACCACATCATCTACCATACAGAATTCTGCAGCATTTGTACTGCATATCAGGAAGCAGATGCGCTTAGCGACCGCGCCGCAAGTGTGGATTGGCAGCCTCGGCCTCGTGCAACTTAAATCTGCAACATGCGAAATAGGAGGTTTAACGTTTGGACGGATTGTTGGACCGGTTTCATTTAAACTTTGACTTTGACTTTGACTTTGATTTTAAACTTTAATTTATCTCTATTTAATCTTTTTTTTGGGACTTTCCTTGACTCAACCGAACACAATGGCGACGCGTCTTCCCAAAACGCGTATATCATCGGCCCGTGAAACGTGTTTCCCAAGAAAATTCAACAATAGGCCTCACGGTGCCTTGATTGACAATGAAGAGCTTGTTCCCAAAAGATTCCCCACATATACGGATTTTTAGATGGCCGTAACTTGAATATTATCGACAACTATAGACTGTTTACGGGGACATTTTAGTTAATCTTTTGGAATCTATGATTTGGATGCTGGCTCTTGCTTCCAGTTGAGACTGGTGCATGTTGAATGTTAAGAACCGATTTGGCTTCAGGATTTTACAGTTGATTTTCTGCAACGGACGCTTAGATGCAAGAAATAGGGGCGATTTGAGTTTTAAGCTAGCTTCGTTTTCTTGATCTAGAGCTTTCGGTTTTTTCGGCTTTTTCGGCTTTTTTGGTTGTTTGTCCGTTTTGGTAGTGACTATTGTGTGTTTCAGAACAGAATCAATGTACTCTTTGTTTCCCCTTCCTTTCACGAAGAATAGGGGCGGGAATGATAAAAGTAAAATTGAAACTCACAGCTTTATTTAACTTACAGCTTTTTTTTAACTCCAACATATTCTTTCAGTCTCTTATTCTGTTATAGCATGATCTACATCGTGGGAAGTTTGCACGTTGTATGACATCATCGCATCTCAGCTTCGCGAGCTTGTGAAATTCTGTGAAGGCTAAAAAGCGGCCCGCGACCGAGAATCCGAATATTCACCTAAGGTTTTATTTTAAGAAAGTAGAAGTCTCCAGTTTCCAGGAAACATTAAATAAAAGGGGATTTGACGGAAAATTTAGGAAGAAGCACACCAAGATTATTTTTTTATAAGATATCAGGGCTCCTGTTAAAAATTGTGCCACCAGGTTGCGAGCGAGGAGTTTTTGGATTCGCGGCCAGCTGAGTAATGCACTAGAAAACATTTGAAAAGTATGAAAAATATGAAAAGTATTCGACTAAACACTCAAATCTTCAGAAATATATCCAGAAAGAGACAAATAGTAAAAAAACAATACTTCAAAAAGACCCAAAAACATAACAAATATAGGAAAATCAGTGTGAATACTCTCGGGAAGAATACTTAGCAATGAAGTTATCCAGCCCTCCTGTGCTCTATACATTCATCCTAACTCTAACCGTCAGGTAGATCAGGTGTAAAATGATGGCACCACCCCCTTTGACAGCGTCGGTATCTTTAAGGGATGAGACGCGATTATTAGGGCTTATCCGAGAATATATAAACAAACTTTTCCCTGGCAAGAATCTTTCAAGGCCCGTCACTTTTTAGTACTAATCTTCTTATTTTTGCTATATTTACGATGTAATATTGAAATCACTAATTTTTATTCTTTGCATCCTAGATTAAATTTAGGAATGATACCTTGGATCCCTAACAATATGGATATACTATTGAGCTAACAAAAAGTTCAAAGACAGCATTTCTGAAGTGATTTGCTTGAACACAATGTTGGATCCTGAAACTGACTGGATTTTCAAAGGTGAAAATTGACCCCAACTTGTCCCAGATGATATTTGTTTCCAAGTGAATAAAAAACCATGAGTAAATACTGAAGAATTCAAGTCAAAAATTGACTATCAAGTTACAAAAAACAAAAAATTAAGCCCGATGCGGGGCTCGAACCCGCAACCTTTTGATTGACCTTATGAAGTTTAAGAGTCAAATGCTCTACCGATTGAGCTAACCAGGCTTGTTGTGCGAGATAATCTTTTGAGAAGAATATGAAGGAAAGCAGCAAAAGAGGTATGCGCCGACTAGTATACAGTTCATCTTTAAAAAAAAATATAAAGGCACAAAATAACAAAATATAGTGACTCTTTAAAAAAAAAAATTGACGGGAATCAATAAACGGTGTCACATTGGGCAGATATATTAAGGAAAAGGCAAGAATATAACCCCCAGCACCTACCCGGCCAGGAGACAAAGAGCATGAGGCGTGACAAGACCAATGTGATACTCCTAAAGTTTTTCTCTGGGGCGGAGTTGCGCTGGAGCTTCGACGCAAAACAAAGAGAATTATTACTAGTGGGTAAAAAAAACGGGTAACACTATTCTTCACAAAACTGAACTGAAATTATGATGTAGTTACAGATATTTTTCTTTTCTTTTTGGTATTGGGGGAATGTTTTTGACTGTTCCGGTTACAGTCGGTAATAAAAAAAAAAATAATAAGCTGTTCCTTTCAAGCAAAAACATCTTCGCTGTGGTACGAGACAGGGCAATCATCGCCTCTTATTTTCAACTTAACGTTGGAACCTTTCTTGATGCATATCCAGGCATTGGAGGGGATTCCAATGGAATATGAGGGGATATTCATCGAACGGATGAAATATCATGCGTTCGCTGATGACGTGAACATATACCTTGGGTCAGAGGCAGATTATTCTAAAGTCACTGAGGCCATTCAGATGTTTAAGAGATTGAGTAATAGTCGAGTTAGTAAAACCAAGACTAAACTTTTTGGCTTTCACGCAGACTATGCACAATATCAGCAGCAAATATTGCCCTAACCTCAGTCGTACCTTTGGTCGGAGGACTTGAAATGTTTGGGTCTAACGCTAGGGGGGTAAATTGGAAGAGGTTTATTTCAAAGTTACCGTTCATGACATTGAGACAAGGATATATGTATCTTGATTTGATTACCAGGGCTATTGAAACTAATGTCTTTGTCTCGTCCAAAGCGGTGTACAAATTTGGACGATACAAAGATTTGGTCCAATGCATGAGTAAGCAACAACTCAAGAAAATGGATGCAGGCATCCATGCAGTGTTCAAGGGTATCAGTACTGATAAGTTATATGCGAGGCCCAAGAAGGGTGGCTACGGGGTGTTGGAAATGGTCACTCAGGTGCAAGGGCACCGAGCTGCAGTGCACCTTTCAACGTTGAATGATGATCTGGATTGGTATACCAAACACTTCCGTTTGAAACTCACTTATCATATGGCAAAGATTATGAACTAGCAGAAGGGGGTCACCTACTTCTTGGTACAAAGGGTTCCATGTGGCGGACTTCTTATTGGAAAGTTCATGTAGATTTTTCAAAAGTCTTAAATGGACCTTTACACACAGAGATTTGTTATCTTGACGCATGGATAGAGGTGGTTCCAAAATCCTGGATCTATGAGACATCTGATCTTGCCCACGATACTTGGATTCGTCTGTCGTTTGAGGCGTCATCGAGGGGGGAGAAGGGGTTTTCTTTAACAGGGGAGGAAGAAAAGCAATGTCATCCGAGTAACTGAGTAAGAAGAAAGCAAGCAGCACTTCCGCATGTGACCATTCTAATTTTGGATATGTTCCAATGCATGATACTGGTCGACCACTACCTGGGTTCAAGTGTCATCTTTGTTTGCAAGAGGTTAATCTGCAACATATCCAAAGTCATCTTTATAATGAGTGTGGCTGCACGAAGTTCTGGTGGAATCACTTAAACATCGAAGACCCGATGACGTTAAATTCAATGTTGGCACCATTAAACAAGACTTATGAAGCTTTACGCAACCTTAATTGGTACGTCCACACTGTCCGCCGAGTATATTCGTCCAAACGCCGAGAGGCCAATGGAGACAATGTTCAACCTCTTCTGATAGGCAAATGAAGAAGCTGTTGGAACATACTAAGGTACGGATAGGGTGACGTGATCTACAGAGCGGCTAGAGTAAGGAGGATGGTATATGGCTCGGGAGAGCTTGATAACTTCATTAATCCGTACTCTATCCAGATGTGTTTTCAGGGTTTTCTCTATAGTATGACTCGATAATAATGTTGGGTCAAACTTGGAATACTGAGTTGCAATGAGGATATGAATTTGCACCACAACAGGCCTAATTGATGTCCTTTTTAGTGCCTTGAAATCTAGATCAACATCAGGCACAGAAAATTACTGTGATTTTTCTTGGAAATTATTTACAAACTCTTCATTGTATTCCACATCCTTATGATAAGCTCAATGTAGTAGTAGACGCGTCCCCAAGGCCGTTATATTCATTATTGCCAATTTCGTCAGTCCCCCAGCATATTTGTCATCCGCGTAGCCCCCAAACACTCAACCCCCGTAATCACAATGGTTTTTTCTGGTGTGAAATTAAGGAATTTCGAAACCCCAAACAATCTCGCTTTCCGGTACATTATAAAACTAATGCTTTATGCCACAGTGTTTGATCTGATGTATCCCAGAATGTCTTCATACCAGGTAAATTATTCGTCGTTGCTATGAAACTATGAAACTATGAAACTATGAAACTATGAAACTATATAAAAGTCTCTTGCAGTGCCAAAAATTACAGAACACAGAAAAAACCCATTCTATCTCTACAACAATGGCCAATATTAGTAATTACATTATTTATCATGATATATTCCGCGCGCTGCTAACAAACAATCCTAACAATACTGGTCTGATGTCACCAGCCATCCATCCAGGCGGAGCAATATGATGTATCCTGCACACAACCCTTGCTGGCCCGAACTGACACTGCCTTTCCGAAAGAAACAGGCAAAAAAGAACAGGCAAAAAAAACAGGCAGAAAAGAACAAGAAAAAATTCTTAGTCTCATTATTAATCACTCAAAAGAATCCATAAAATAACAATGAAGCGTCGCAAGTTTGAATCCCCATGGCGAAATCATGAAACCCGGAATACCACACGACATGGAACCTCATTTTTTTTGACACATCACGTGTCCTAACGATTTTGCACGGGTTCTTTGACATATTGTACTGCACACAAGCACCCCGCGCGCTATCAACGCGCACTATCTAGCAGATTGGAAAGAAACAAGTTAAAATATGGAAAAACCCGACCCCACCCGTTACTACCACTTCTCTGCGCGAACATTTCAGTAAACCCCACCTATCCACCCACAACACCGTAAAAACCATAAAAACAAAAGCATAAGAACCAACCAAAGAAACACCAAAAACAAAAAAAAAAGAAATGTTCAAGAGCTTGCGTAACAAGGCGCTGACGCTTCTGCCTCTTCTGGCGGGAACAGCCCGGGGGGCCCCGGAAAAACCACCGGTTTCCGCCCATTCGGCGGTGCTTCTGCAAGTACATGCGTTTGAAATAGCTCTCCAGGCCATGGATCTTCTTCTAGATGACCGCAATCTCGAAGGAACCGCCCTCCTCAAAACGGAACACGAAAAGTATAAAAAGGGGCACGCGGACCCGGCGGCTATTTTCCCATTGGCGTTAGGGGTGATGGAGTTTATCGAGGCCACGTTGGGGTTCGAGACCGAGGTGATGGAGCGCGCCCGCAAGACGCTTGCAGCAGCGGAGAATGCAGCATTGGCACACGCCAAACACAACCAGAAACATAACGTGGCCACGTCGCACATCTACCCACCAGGCACCGAGTTCCAGGTGACGTATGCGGAGCTGACGCTTTTGCATGCCTTGGTGATGCTTCTCCAGGAAAACAACACCATGATGGAACAGGCCAAGGCGCTCCTCAAATTGCGCAAGGCGTACCAGATTCTCGATGCCACATACAAAAAGATCAAGGAGCTGGAGCGCTTGTTCTCCAAGAACTTGGCTCGCTTCCGTAAGCAGGCCGAGACCCACTCGCTTAGTTCCGTCGATCTCCCAGGATTTGATCTTCCCGGACCCTCAAGCTCCGCTGCCTCCTCCAGAAGTAGCAGCTCTGCGCTGCTTGGGCCTGACCAAGAGCTCATGCGCAACTTGGAGAAGGTGTACCAGATGCGCAAGTCGCGTATCGAGGGCACTAGCATCAACACCAGTGTAAGTGCCAGTTCGAGAACGGTGCCTGTGAACTTGTTCCGTGACCTGTCCCTGCTGCTTGGCTCGCTCGGCAACAAGGATACTGCCGTTGGTGGATTGGGTCCATCATTAAGGGGTTCGACCACCGTACCGCAAGTTAACGTATCCTTCATGCACAATAAGAAAGTAGAAGACCGCCCGGCAGCTAGCCTGCTCATACCAGAGGAATTACACTCTTCTGGTACTACGGGAGTTCTGAGTGAAAACGATGTGGTTGATGACGAAGAAGATGACGAATTCGCCGATGCGTCAGATGTCTTGGAACCCTCACAGAATAGCACCGATTGGGAGTCTTCTCTTGACAGCCATAACATCTTATCTTCAAAGATCAACTCCTTGCTGAACTCTATGGTCTCACTCAACACTTCCTTCAGCTCCGTGAGCACGGGCGCAGGCGCAAGCACAACCACAGGGACTGCGGCAGATTCTCACTTGCACGTTTCCACAATTGACGAGTTCATCCATTCTGGTGTTCAGTTGTGCTTTGGAATTCTTCAGGTGGTTCTCTCATTAATTCCTCCCGCTATTGGTAGGGTACTTTCAATTGTTGGCTTTAAGGGCGATCGTGTTACTGGCTTGCACATGTTATGGCGTACTGCAATCACTGCCCGTAATATCCACGGAGACTTGGCACTTTTGTTCCTCTTGGTTTTCTACGATGGTCCAATTCAATTTGTCGATACGGGGTTCCAGCTTCCAGGGTACGAGGACTCCGAGCGAAGCGATATCATCCAGTTAAAGGACCGCTCTACTGTCACCGACGCTGAGCTCGCTCGGATCATCGACCATCCAAACTTGTACACTCCCCAGCTTTTGAAGAAAGCAAGATTACTCTTTCCAAACAACTGCTTATGGCTTCTTCAGGAAGGTAGGATGTTGGCTGCAGATGGTGAAATCGAAAAAGCGTTGCATATGATGCAGACATTTACAGACGACCCGGACTGCCGCATAGAAATGGAGCAGGTCGAGGCCATATTTACATTCGACCGGGCGATGTTCTATGCATTTGTGCATGACTTTGACAGCGCTGCTCGCGATTTTACTCGCATGATAGATATCAGTTCGTGGTCACTGTCTGTGTATTTATTCATGGCAGGTGCTTGCTATTTGGAGAAATGGAGAATGATCCAAGCCGGTATGCTTGAATTCAGTTCCCCGGAGGAGAAAAAAGAGAAACTCAAGTACTATGAACAAAAAGCTGATCACTACTTGAAGCTTGCACCAACCTACGTCCCTGGTTATGGTGCGAACGCATCGAAGAAAGGTGGAATCGGAGGTTCTGGAAAGCAAATGCCCTTTGATAAGTTCGTGTTGAGAAAGACGAAACAAATTGAGGCTCGTAAGAAGGCAACCCCGGCTTTACTTTATATTGAGTGTGTTGGAACATCTATTATACTTGAAATGATCTATTTCTGGAATGGCTACACGAGAATGCCACAAGAGAAATTAGAGCAACTGATCCGCATGTTGGATTTCTCCGCTGGCAGTCACGCAAAATTCACCGAGACAACCGATGAAGCCATGATCCGGAACTTGTTCCAGAGTATTGCCCTCAGACAAACTGGAAAGATTAAGGAAGGTTTGAATCTTTTGGATACTGAGGTCATTTCTGAATATGTCATACAAGATAGCGCCAATGCGCCTTTCAAGTTCCAGAAGATGTCATATTCGCCGTACCTTTATCCAACCGCACTTCATGAGAAGGCCTCTTTTGTCTGGAAGCTTCGATACGAGAACGATGCAAAACGCGCAGTCAGCGAAAGCAGCTCGTGGTTGAAGAAGGCAGAAATAGTTTCTGATGTTGGGGACTATGAATTGAGTAATAGAACAAGCATGGCTATTAAGGCAGCTTCAGAACGTTTGGAGCAAGTCAAAGAGATCCTTGATCAGGAAAAGTGAGGGGGGCGAAAGTGAAGAACGGAGAGTGACAGTGATGTGAATATATCTTGTTGCATATATAGAGCAAATGAAAAAAGGAGAGATTTTCAGAGAATACCCCAGAACAGAAAATAAATATTAGACAATTCCACTGTCTCGATTGAATTACGCGGCATTTTTTATTAGGATAAGACATCTCTTCTATCATCTAATCAAAATAGTTATGAACCATGGTGTATGCAACATTGAATCGGAAAAGAATACTCAAGAGCCAGGCAATCGCTAGCACTGGAATTACACCGGCAAGAATAATCATCTGAAGAATTCTGGCCGGGTTGGTGGTGGAGACGGGGGAACCGCGGGTATAATATGCGTTGCTGACAAAGGGCAAGGAGTTAAAGCCATAGAAAGTCACAATGAAGTAGTGGCCGATGGCACCAAAGTATAACGTATTACCCAATAATATTGAGAGGAAATTAGATTTGTTGTTGAGCGCTGGGAGGAGGAAGAATTGCACCAAGTAAAGCAAGCACCAGATTATGAGGAACGAGTTGCAGTGAATGTCGAAGCAGAATGCCCAGTCGATGTAGTTAATATTGTATTGCGAGGCAGGTGAAAGCGCAGCGAGCACACTGAATGAAGGATTAAAGAGCTTATTCGACACGATCCACGAGAGTGTCGCAATCACGGCACCCGAAACATAGAAATCAAACACAACCATCGTGACTATGAGCTTGCCAATATCCCAGAAGGTGGGCAGATAAGTGGCACCCCATGCGATGGCACTCACACAGAGAAATCCCGTGACGAGGATCAAAAACAGCGGATCGTCACGCGAGTATGAAGATTTGCCACTATGCTTGTATGTGTAGTTGTGACGGTACATTTTGCGAGGGTTCACGATGAGATGGAACACCTCCCACGTCGCCGTCTCGAAGTCGAGTGTCTTAGGGCGCACGAGTCGCTTCCCTAACTTACGCCAGTGGGCCCAAGTACTACGCACAGGTGCCGTGAGATTACGTGCGGGCGTCCAGTGGTGGCTGCCGTTGCGAATGGTATCTGAAAACGAGGCACCTGAAATCGATGCCGGTGTCGGGTGTTCTCGAGGCGCATTGGCCGCATGTGGAAAGAGATCCTGGTATGTATAGGGGAGATTAGCACGGCTAGTCATGTCTCGCTGTTATTTAGCAAAAATATGGAGAAAATGTGATGATATCTCGTGGTTTCAAGGGCTCAAAAGTGTCGAAACCGTAATCATGGGGTCCAGGGTTCCCGGGGCTGGAGTAGGAGACAACACTTTCGCGCGACTCCTGGTGCACGGGTCTATCAGGTTCCCGGAAGTGCAGCCAAATTTGCCATCTTGCTGCCGGCGGCGGTAAACCACTTGTTCTTTGTTAATACACGAATACTGATAAAATCAAGAAATTAGCCCACTGAAAAAGAATATAATGATTATTGCTTCATTATTAGGGACTGGATATATGATTGATGCAAAGAATGCGCAATAAAAACACAAAAAACAGCATACCCGCCGATAGTAAGTCGAAGAAATCAGGGACTCGGCGCGTATCGCTATCATATTATACAATCGGGGAAGAAAAAATAAAAAGGCAAGTAGGCCTTTCAGGAAAATTTGGGCCCCTTTGAATATTTCCGCTGTTCTAGTTACAGAATTGGCCAGAGTTTTGCTCAAAAAACCATCCTTTTTTTAAGAAAAAGTGCAAAGTTCACATCAGTTTGGACGGAGTTTCGTCCCGCGGCTTAAGATATAGGGCACATTTATATACACACCATTCCGTTTTCGGTAATTACATTGATGGGATGCAAATTAGTTAATTTTGAGGGTGTGGAGATGGTTTCTAACGAAGCGCCGAGTCAGATTCAAACTTGGGCAATTGAAAGCCTTAGAGTTTTCTAGATTTTAGGCTTTGTGAAGTATTTCGCCACGGCGAACGATCTTGTTGCGAGTATATCCATGACGACCACATGTACTTCTAGAACAAGGGATAATCCCAAAGGTTTTAGTTACGAAAATACAATTAACGGAACATTCAACAGTTTTCTCGATGCTCCAGTCCATTCCACTTAGCCAATCAGGATTGACGCCACCCCAAAAACGTCTTACGAAAAGCGTCTTCTTTTGGGACTAGATTCGCTTTCAAATCTATACTGCCTCAACTTTTGAATGAATGTCAAGAGGCCGAAGAAAGGTTTGGGGTTTTGGCGGTATTCGGCGTGATGGGCAGCCAATGTTTTGAGGATCACGTCGGTGTCACCACGTCTTTTGAAGTTCTCATACATGAGAAAAACGGAAAACCCTTGCTGTTCCATGAAATCCACGAAAATCCTGTCATGCTTCGTTCTCATGAAGTTATGGTATGCACGCTGTACCTCTCCAAAGGGACTTGGTGCATTGGAGAAGAAAGCCTCTTGGAGTCCCCTGTCTTTAAATGCGAAAGAATCATCAAAATACTGCTTAATCGGTTCAGTATCAAAGGGATCGGCCTTGCGGTTTATGTCCAACCACAAATTTCTGGTGTTGCGCTCATAATCTATGTATTCCGGAATGAGTTTCTTTTGTCCGAGGTGATCTAAAAGTGCCCTGTCCACGATTTTTGCAGCGTTTCGAATACTGAAACTGCCCTGAAATGTACGAAAGCCCCAGGTCAACTCACAACTGTCGAAATCTGCTTCCATATAGTTTCTGGTGGTCAAGATGACTTGCGAATTGTCGTACATGGAAAGGAACTCAATCAACACTTCTAACCATTTAAAAGCAGTGACCCGTGATAAAGGAGGAATGCCATCAAAAGCATGTCTAATTTCCTCTTTTATATCTTCACGGAACTCGGTAAACTCGTTTGATTTTGTATGAGAGGCGGATGTGCCCTCCGGGATCTGGGGCAAAAGCTCCGGCAAGGTGACCGCAGTGATGCCAGAAGCATCATACTCCGTGGAGTTTTCCTCGAGGGCCATTTCATTCTTTAGCTTTTCAAAGTGTGCTTTGGTGAATCTTCGTCCAAGAAGTTTCTGCAACGTCTCAAATTCCTCTTGCTTCACCAGCATTTTTGGAAATCTGTTTGCTTATAACGTCGGTTTTGACGGGAAATGCCTGAGAGCAGTCGGGGTAGATGGGTTGGGTGGAGATGGACGGGCACTTGATCAATTGGAACCTGTGTTCATCTAAGTGTATTGAGATCTTCTTGAGTCACAATGGATAAAAAAGTGATGAAGATTACGACAATTGTGTTGTAATCTGAGTTGAGAGATGCTTGCGTGGACCTGAAAAAAAAAAAAAAAAGAGATGAAGTTGCAGTTGATAAACGGCCTTGTATGCAAGTCTTCACCTTAAGAATTGTTTCTTAAAGAAGGTGAATCTGGGGTATGTGATTGGGATTTGGCAAACTTTTCATTCGGAGGGTTCATTTTTTCAGTTTTATTAAGGCTTTTCCTTCAGGTTATCATTTGGACATATTGTCTTAGATTTCGTGAAGTCCTCATAGCATTATGCACATGCAAGGTGTTGGGATCACTGTTAAGTACCAGTTTTTAGACGTATATGAGGGAGAAATTGCAACAATAGTAATGCTATTTAGTATGAAATGCTCTACAAACAGTGATTTCTTTTCAAGTTCCAGGAAAAGATACATATCTCGAGTTATGAAAACATCGTTATATGAAATGTATCGTAGTAACAATGGCCATTTGATCGGGTCAATCATAGGTCAATTTGCAACTGGAAGAATAAGCCGGTATGATGTTATATGCTTTGAACGTGTTTCGATATTCTCTGCATAGACAACGTATAGTAGAATGAAAGAAGTGCCTCAAATGTGCTGGCCATAAAAGGATTACCGAAAAACATTTGAGGATACTTGCTGTCATCTTTCTTCTCTGTTAGCAGGTTGGTTACTCACCTCTATTCTGTGACAGGCAATTTCTAACATCAAGTAACTTCATTTCATATTTACATCAAACCCAAGTAAGGTAATTTTTGGCACTCAGTCTTGTTGTCGTGAGAAACCTACAAGTATTAAAAGTCCCGAGAAGGTACTTCTTTAAAGATATCTCGGAAGTGTTAGTTTTAATATAAAAAAAAACAGCTGATTAAACGTCTAAATATAATTCTTCAGAAGAATCCAAATGTCTTTGTAGCGAAAGCTAGTGATGATATATTTTGTTGATAAGGCCACTTAATACCAACATGTCAATATTGGAATGGGTTCAAATTTGGCAATAAATCAAATTTATCCCGTGATGTCAGAATGTAACCAGGCCAGCCACGTATTGCCACTATCAATTATACAATAATAGACATCTAGCAGAAAGAATAACGGGTATCTTAGACGGACTAGGAGACTCTTTTTTCCCAGGTTCTACACCACATTTATAATCAGACAAAAGTTATCAATACAAATCTCCACATTCTAGTTCGGTTGCTTCTTTCGCTTGAAGCTGATTGGTTATTCTAGTACCAGAAGATACAAACTTCCATGCCCGTCTATATCACTATGTCATAGATATAGGGCCCTTGATTGCCCAGGGGAAACCCCAGTTACTGCAGATCCGGGAACTCCACCATTTGTGGTTGGGAAACTTCATTTACACGGCCTATCAACTGGGTATCATGTTACCGTGTCTCACCAACATCACGACTAATTATCCCATCACAAATGTGCTCCGAGGCCCACATAATAAGATTTAGGCTCGCAGGAACAAATAAAACTGCTCCAGAAAACTTTGCTGGTTTATCTAATCCAGCATTATGCTACTGTGATCAAAATTCTTCTGTCGTTGTTGAATAAAAATAGTCTGTTGTTTACTATAAGTCGCTTGTATTGTCTCATGAAACTAAGCAGGCCTCAAACACTGGAGATATTGTCAACTTGATGTCTGTGGATGTTCAAAGATTGCAAGATTTGGTGTCAAATTTGCAAATTATCTGGTCTGGTCCCTTTCAAATCGTATTGCGCTTATACTTATTACATGGTTTATTGGGTAACTCTATGTGGGCAGGTGTTTTCTTTATGGTGAGTATGATTCTTTTGCTATTATTGCTAAGTACCAAAAGAAGTTGCAAAAAACGCAAATGAAGTTCAAGAGCGAGATATCCCATTTGATCAGTGAAATTTTGAATAACATCTAGTCCCTTAAGCTTTACACAGAAGAAATTCAACCAGAGCCTTTAAAAAAGTGTTAAAGTATTACTAAATCTTTGAAAAAGGACCGCATCAGCTATTTTTTTAAAAAAGAATTGCTTAAACCTGACCCTCACCAGCCTAATATACTCGAGATATACAAAATTTCCACACACTGTACATAAGACGCATGTAAAAAGTCTTAAATAACTTTTGGTGGATTATGTGACTTCTCTGAATTGAGCTTTTGCACCTTATTTTGTTTCCTCTCGCAAACTTTTTCATCAAGTAATGACAATATCACCCAGCTGACCAAGTTTCACCATCTGGACTTCAATATGGTTCTAAGGACAACTGTTAATCCTAAACTCTGGTTATCACCTACTCATCATTACTGTTATTACTATAGTATTATTATTATCATCATGTTCATATCGCATTCGCCCACCAAGCACTCATTACAGCCCCTATGTTCTTGTCATCATAGCATTCTTGGCCATCGCCAACATATTAGGAGTGTGGTCAGTAAAGGCATCTTCATTGTTTTCATTAGGGGTTGGTTTCGAGCCCTCAGAGGTATGCACCATATTTGTTTCAAAAGCAGCATCATTCCACATACTGGAAAGAAAAGTGCCGACATTTTCTCGTGTAACTAAATCAGCATCTGTGTCTGGATTCAGCATAAGCTTTTCATGTGAGCCCAGATCCACCAATCGTTGTTTTTGCCTCTGGAGGGAGCCAAGAATTCCGGCACGACACGTGACATTTGCCCGGTCGGTTTTGGATTCGGCCCGGCTGGAAAACCTAAGCCGGATCTGTGTCCATTGGGATGAAATGGACTCATGTTGTATTTTCACAGCATATTCCTGCAGCGAACCAAATGTGGTGGCTCCGACACCCGACCTTTGTGGGTGGGGCTGCAGGGGATGGGCTTGAGAAGAATTGGTGTTTTCCTGGAGAAGAAGCGTTTTCATATCGAGCACTTTCTGGTGTGTTCTGGTCATGGGCCTATTTACACTTGACCGCGTGTTCAAGCTCGGCATAGACTTCTCGAAACTTGCATCCCAAGCCAGTTTGGTCGACAGTTCTCCCAAAGATTGGCCCGAGTTTTCCCCCACATCCTTCATGAAATCTAGCACCGACGTGGCATGCGCAAGCCCGGGGATCTGAAGGTACGCATCTTCATAATTCTCCTCGTAAGTATTTTCAAAATCAGAAGTCTTTTCGTCACCACGCTCCTCACCATGCTCTATGTTGGACGCTGTCCGTTCATCCCCACTTGTGTGCATCTCAGTATCCGAACGTCCCATGTGTGCAAGCGAAAACATTGAATTATGGTCACTTTTCTTCTCCATGAATCGACCATACTTTTCCGAGGCCTTATATTCTCGCCCAGAAGAACGGGAACTTCCCCGAGATGATCTTTCCACTCGAAGATCCTCGTATCGATTGTTGGAGGGATCGGCATATCCAGCCAGTCCAGCTTGTGGCACAGAAGGCTGTAGAATCTGAGTCAAGGGAGAAATGCTGGATTTCTGGGTTGCCTTCAGGTCTAGTGACGCACTCACACTTTGTTTTCGCTCCGGAACAAGAACGTTATTGACTGGCTGGTTCAAACTATATGTTCCCCAACGATGTTCCCCCGGTCGTCCAACAGGAGGCGCGGCTACCATGGGGATATTCTTGTTTTTTGGCGCCAAAGGCCCCCCTCGTGATACCATACTCAGAACATCGAGTTTCGCCAGAGAGTTACCCCTCGAAAGACCCCTTCGAAGCGTCGTTTGCCGAAGATCTTCACTAGTCCGAGGCTCTGTGTGATTACTGTGAAGATGGTACGAGTTGGCACGGCGCACCGCATGCGGTCGCGGGCGTGGCGTACTGGCTAATACGGCTGAATTCACCCTCAACCCTTTAGAAAGCTTTCCTTCTTCAGCAGCCATTGGAAGAGGAAAGAATCAAGGTTTCGGCAAAATCCGAAGCCCATATTTATCCGTTGCTTATCTAGGCTCGTGCGAAGCTCAAAGCCTCAAAGCTTCACATCACTGCCGGACCGCTTATCTCTTTTTTTCTTTCTTTTGGCCGCGGCGGAAATACTGCATACAGAGCGGCCGATAAGAGGTTTGTAGCCGCGAGAGGTCCGTGCATGCATGTCGCGCAAACTTTTTGGGAGTTACTGGTAATCCCAAGCGAGCTGTGGAAGTGAGTGTTGTTATAGAAAGCGTTGACGAAAATTCCTTCCAAGATTTTAATTTTGTAGATGGAGGTGCTGAATAATCTGTCTATTCATAAAGCGAGTTATTAAACCATAAGCAGCAAACGAAAAAAAGAAACAGTGTTACAACATGGTGCTAAGCATGTACCTTTTTGAACATGCGTCCCGGAATTGTTCTAATTGGACCGGCACCACCTCGTGAACAGGAGTTCCGAAAAAATAGTAAGTACAGATAGTAAAATCAATGATCGATTCAAAAAGTCGATTTTGCTACGATATATGTAGAAAAAACTTGACCTGATAGTCTAAAGTTCTATCACAAACCCACCATAGACAATTTAATTGATGTTTGTTGAGTTATTTTTGTTCCTTTAACTCTTGAAAGCCCCAAGTAGGAGTCTGGGAAAATATTTGACCTAATGCTATTCTGAGCTAGGAAGCTTTCTATATGTTTCTGTTTTAAAGGTGTTATCTATCCGGATCCATTACTACGTCCTCAAAGAGTTTCAACAAAGCAAAGTTGCCCAGTCACATTACAATAGAAAATCATAAGAATAGAAAATCATAAGAATAGCAAATCATAAGAATAGCATATCATAAGAATAGCAAGCAAAAATAGCGCAGCACCAGTATTTGAAGCATACGAGTTGCACGCTACGTCATCGTCAAACGTACA
Source organism: Metschnikowia lachancei (assembly GCA_030572615.1). NCBI lineage: Eukaryota > Fungi > Ascomycota > Pichiomycetes > Serinales > Metschnikowiaceae > Metschnikowia > Metschnikowia lachancei. The sequence continues at coordinate 89,570 of JAJMAK010000001.1, forward strand.
TGGAAAAGAAGAGTTAAAGATTCTTTTTTATGCTTTCAACCAAAAAAAAAAAAAATCTGACATTAGACTCTTCCCCTTTATTCCTACGATATTCTCCATTCTTCAATAAACCACCTCTCTTATGGTATTCCACGTCCGCAGATTTCTCAAGCTCAAACGGGTCTTTTGGGATAAATTCCAATCAACAGAAAACTACCGTTTCCCCCATTAAGCATGTGTGAAGATCGGTGAATACACAAGGAAAAAGAGAAACAGCAAAAAATAATGAGACTTGTTATTTTCGTGCCCATCAATCTTCTTTTCATGGGAATCGTTCGGAAAACAAAGAAAAACTGAGTTCCACGGGGGTATCCATGGAAAAAGAATCATTCATTTTCGAATAAACTTCCACTTTATTTCATTCCGGAAAACATTGTTGCAATCGAAGAAATTCTGAATGGAGTCACCAAGTTTTGCAGAAACGTATATTCCCCACCTTTCACGGAAGCAATCGGTCTTGTTTGCATCAAAATCCATCACATACTGTATCTTTATGCATACTATTGGATCCCATCCAACAGCTAAAGGGCGGAGAGTTGATACACAAGTCTTTTGAAGGAACTGTCTAATGTATTTGGCGTAGATATTTCTTACATGACTTACCATGAGCAAATTCATTCTTCGGGAAATCAACGGAAAATCTAAGAGTTTCACCCAGTCAGACTCCACTTATGAAAACATGAAATTTCTGCTGGATTTCGATATAAGGAGGTTTCTTGAAAAGCCCAGAAAGTGGACATCTCATTATGAATGGTCCCCTTTTACCATCATAGTTACTTCAAACGGATGGCCAGTCTAGAGAAAACAGCACCAAAGATAGTTTCTGAGAAGGCTCACATAACTTATTTTGCTGCTATACAGCCCTTTCATATATACACTCGAGGTTTGCTACCTTATGGGCTTGAGAAGTTATCAAGTATCCACCCAGCAACAAAAAGAAGTGAAGGACCCACAAAAACATCGAGGATGATGTATGATAACGGGGAAAAGGAAAAAGTTCGAATCTTAGTGTGTGGTAAACATGAATGAAATAGCCATTTTCCCCAACAATGCCCAAAGAATGACTTGTGTCACTTACCAAGACCAGCAGAAAAAACCAAACCAAAAAGTATCAGGCAATTTCACGTAGAAATGATCCTGGAGAATAATCTTTGCTGCATGGTCAAAATGTGAAATTTTACGATGTAATCGCAAAACCAAGCTTTCTGGTTTAAGGGGGTCTAATAGAGATAGGGAACAACGGCATCCGCAACCATTGTTTGTAGTTTCATGCTACCACTTTTTATCGAAATTGAAACAATCATAGCAGAAGACTTTCCGTGGAAGTATACGCCGGCTTTAACTTCACAGATAACTTGTTGCTTGTTTCTAATTTCAATCTCTTCGCAAAACAAGGGCCCAAATTCTACAGACAAAGGCCAGAAAATAACGAGCAATTATTATGCACTGCAAACATTCCCACGTTAGAGTTTCTTGGCCGGCCGTTTCACTTCATGTGCTCCACCCAAAACTGCTCTCTGCCTGAATAGTGGGCTCCTTAAAAGCACCCACCAAAACTCTCATCTTAAAATACCTGCAGATTCAACAATCGGATGAGATCCATTATTCTCAAATGCATATTTTTGGCCCTCTGGGCGCTCTGCAACTGCGTGGCTGCTACAAATACCCATGCCTGTTTAGACCACGACCATACCTTTCCAATTCGAAGGTTTTCAGAGCCTTGCACATTTGAATTTATGGTCTGGGAGTGTGAAATCAGCGATTTCAAGGCAGCTTTGGACGCATTTGTCGTTGGGGGGAAGCTAGAGAAGTACAGCTATGGGCAACAAAGAGCACTGGTCAAGGAAGCCCTTGAATGTATCATGCTAACAAGGTTTATGTGGATCTTCTCAGAGGCAGCCAAGTTAAACCGGGCTGACACGGCCATTCAGAGTTGCGCAGAGCTGCTTGCTCTCATAGAATCGGCTTTCTGCGATAGCAAAAGCTTGGAAATATACCATCATGTGGTAGAGCTAAATTCGAGACAAAAAGAGCATGTGCGTCGTTTGGAAGCCGAGTTTTATGGCATGCACCTAGACTTGCTTCGGCTTTTCTATGCCATAGATCTATCTGAAGAACAGGCACAAGAAGTACAAACCTTTCTGGTGAAAGCCGCCCAACTCAGTGAGGTTTTCGAGGCGCTCTGCTTGCCGTTTACGTCAGAATTTATCAGAACCAAAGCCTTGATTCGACATGTGCACATAACTCTTTCTTGGATTCTGGGCAGAACCACGGAGGGCGTGAAGGATGAAGATTTCCAATTAGCATTGCTCAATAGCATGAAATTCTCCACATTCAAGATACTCTCCTTTGTGCGGTACACATTCAAGAAAGTCGCCCCAGAAAACACACTATATGTGTCCACTGTTGCTAAACAGAGCGAGCTTTTGACGTCCAAATTCTTCTTTTTATACTTTCATGTTTATCCCAAGCAAGAGTCTTCAAGGAGTATCGGAATTCTCGCTAATATCCTCGCCAATCCCGTATTGGCATCGCTTTTCAAAGATGTGTACATGAACTTATACAAGATTGCACGAGAGCTTCGACACAAGCGTTACTACCTTCCAGAACCAGCCCCTCAAGAAAGTGGCTCATTGCAGCAACCACCTCTGTACCAAACAAGAGAGCTTTTTTCGATCCAGAATCTGATGGGAAGATTGGTCCTGATACTCCTTGAGAACATAGTCTATTCTATAGACATATACCGCAATTTTGGATCGTCACACTACAAAAAAAACCGGCTTGAGGTATGGAAGAACGAAGCAAGGTCATTGATCAAGGAGTTCCGTGCGTGGCACTTGAGCGAGAAGACCTTTCCAAAAGTTGTGTTCCTTTATAATCTCATTGAATCCACGACGTGGGAGGATGTTTCGTGTCAACTGACGAACAAAATAAGTTGCCTAAAAACGGAATGAAAATGCAAGGGATCTTGAATAGGAAAGTCAAAGTTTCAAATGGATATAGTAGTTTTAACTCCTTGGATATACCCCAAACTGTTTTACACGAGTTTCGGAGACAAACTGACGGCACTGCAGCTGTGTTCAGAAGTGATAAGACAATATCGTCCCCATTTTTTTGTTCGTAATTTGAAATAATAAAAAGCTTCATGCTCATACAGGATTTTCCTCTTCCACTTCGTCTGGTATGATAAACAGGGGCCCAAGCTGCCACGAAGTTGCATAACAAATTGTCCGACAAATAGAAGATACACAACTTCTCAGACCAGAGGCGAATAAAATTGACCGTGTCATGGTGATACAAACAGCAAATTGCCCTGCTCTATTCCAGTCTGAGCACATTCAATGAGCAAGTCTCTGCGGCGAGTGACCAATGAGGCCAAAGTCATAATCTCTGATCGTTTCAGTGTGATTCTTGCGGCGGTTTTCTCCGGCATGTCCTTAACTGTGATTTTCTCAAAAAGCCGAGAGAGGTCCTCCACAGTTTTGTTCAAGTAATCTTGCATGCCTTCAAATATGTCCGAGAAGTTCGATTTGTTTAGGTAGAAAACAAACGCGTAGGTCCACATGAGCGTTTTTCTGCCGCTGGATAAACTACGGATAGCATCGGAAAGAAACTGTACATCATTCCACGAGCCCGTGCGTTCGCTGCTGAGTGTTTGCGCCTTCATATACTGGAGCATACATCGATGCACCTTTTTGAGGGTTTTCTTGTCGCCAGTCATCGATACTTGGTGCACGGAGAAGCGCCGGTAGAAGTGGAGATATCTGCTTAGGGAGTTTTGTTTATCGGAGCGCTTTCTCCTGACTTCTTCCACCTCCTTTGGGTCAAAACGATTGCACTGCCACCAGCTGGATTTGTGCACGGCCCAGTCTCCCAAGCAAATCCAGCAAAACTCATTCTTACACTTTCCACAGATCATGTGATTGCAGCCTCCATTCTTCTCGATTACCGCTTGACATTTCGGACACCCCTGAGTGTTGGCACCGATCCAGTTGGCGGTTTCTGAATCGTCTTCGCACCGTTTGATCCAGCTCTTAGCAAGCCAGCATGGACATGGCAAGTGGTTCTCATAGTGACAATCAAAGCAGAATTCGTGGTTATTGGCGCAGGTGACGATGGAAACGGCAGAAAGGTCGCTTTTCGGGACTGTGTCTACCGAAAACTCTCGACCATTGTCCCCCATGAATTCCACGAGTTGCGAACAGTCTACAGAAGGACACCAGCGGTATTTGGCATGTAGTGCATCGATAGATATACGGGCGGCGGCCACAAGAAGCGGGTTTTGCAGAAGCGGCTCCTTTTTTTCGAGGGTGCTACCGGAATATTGAAGGGGATCCATGCGGTCGAACTGGAGGTCATATTCGTCGAGTGATTCCAGCACATCCAGCTTATCCAGTACATCCCCAACATCGTGTACGCACCCCTGACATCCGGCTACAGGATTATCCACGTCATGTGAGCAATTAAAGTTTTGCTCTTTTCGGCATTCGTCATGCGGATATACATGCGCTTCCGAGGACTTATGTCCCAGCAATAGGCCCCCCAAACGCTCGTGGTCCTGTTCTTCCGGAAGTTCCACCGCCAAGAGCAGAGAAATGTCACTATAGTGCAACGAGAGGTTACATTTTGGGTCCATGCACCGAAGGAGAACACCGCGCAGAAGCGTCAGCGCCACATACCGCTTATAACACGGTGCACAGAACTCGTGGCCGCAAGAAAGAGAAAAGACTTCTAAAGAGCCACTCTCACAGCAGATGGGACATGCAAAGTGACGGGAGGCCCTGATTTTATGGACCACGCCGCGAGACACCGGAAGGCCACAGGCGTCACGGAGGCGTGGCCAATCGTCGAAATACGCGCCCGTCACCTCGTCCACCAGCCACCTCTTATAGTGAAGAAGCAAAATCGCCTCTTCAAGGGAAAATGACGGCAAAAATGTTCGGTGGAGCCGTAGTCCAGGACGGATCATGTGCTCGTATATATACGACGCCACGCTGAGGGGCCGGAAGATCGCCGTGCTTAATGAATTCGGCGACTTGATTGGCCTCAGCTTTTCATCTAGAAGAAGGTTTTCTAGCGGCGAATCAACCAAATTTTCGTGTGGAGAAGATATTGACGACGTGCCTTCGAAATAATCGTTATCGTCATCGTTATCGTGATAGTGATAGTGATGCATTTCCTCCTCCGATTGCGAAAACGCATTTACCGACTCATCGTCATCATCCTCATATTCAAAGCTGTACTCAGAACCATCCAGCATGGGGAATATATTTACCGGTATTGCGTTTTTGTGGGAGGATGTGAAAGTTTTGTGAAATTCTGTGATAAATGCCGGGTTACTTTTTGCCGTTGTACGAGTGGATGATTAAGGTGCGGGCACACTGGCGTGCGCGTGGCTTTATATACTGCAATTTAAAGGTAATAACTCCATATGTGAAGGTGGAGGGAAGAAAAACTCCAATTTTTTTATTTTATTTTTATTTTTATTTTATTTTTATTTTTATTTATTTTTGTTTCATTTTTTGGAGACTGGTATATTTATTATTCCCTAATTAACCAAAACAACCAATGGCAAGGCCTTGAATCTTGAATTAGGCTATGTTTATTCAGACTTCCAGGGGTGTACTGGATAACACGAGATATTGGTGTGTAAATATTATACAGTATTACAAGACCCAGGAAAGAACAGCAAAGGAAGAGAAAAAGAAGAGGAAAAAAAGTAAACTGGCAGAGAAAGTTCCAATTTGGGAATAAGTGGTAGAGGTTCCAGAAAGCTGGACGATACATGTAATGTTTAAGCTTTTGATGCGATATCAGTGGAGTGTTCAAAATCCTGTCACCTCAAAATCATTTTTAGAAGCAATAGTTATGTCCTTCTACCCGGGTAGAAGCTTTTTATGGTTTGGGAGGAAATTAGTGGGAAACCATTTTGAAATAATGTATCTAAGCTAAAGGGGGGGGGGGGGACGAGCTAGGGCCTTTACAGAATGCCCCGGTAGATTAAGCACAGTCGCTTCTCTCATTCTACAATCTAAGTTTTATTTGAGGTGACCAGAATTATCTCGTAATGCCCTAGAGTCAAGCGTCAGAAAACAAACATGTCTTTACTGGTTTATGTCCGTCACCCATAGGAGCCCCGTTCCCAGTGGAATGTTCCCAGTGGCCCGTTCCCACGATAAACCCGATTAGGAACACCCAACAACATTTTTTTGTTTCATGGTCGGTACTACCCAAACGGATTTGGACAAGTGCCTTGTGAATATCGAAGAAAACGGGATTTGACTGAATCTTTATGCGATAGTTTTGCACAATATGTCGCTTGCTCTTTTGCTCATATCAACCGACTTTATTTCTTCTTTGGTGGGTATCTGATATCGTGGGTGGAACTCTACGTTGGGAAGCCACCACGAAAGCCATACTTGTACACAATTTGGCTCTTTTTCCAACACCTGTATGTTTTAAGACTGTCTTTTTTTAATCCCATGTGTCCACCCACCAACTTTTTCCTCCTACATTTTCACATGAAGCAATTCCTGGAGAGCCACCCAATGCAAAAGATTTCGAATTCTTTGATGTGTTTATTCTCCGCAACCGTACTGCCAAAGCCGCACGAGTCAAGATAAGAGAGTAAGATGTATTGAATTTTCAATGTTATTTGTAACAAAAAAAGACACGAATTAGACAGGTTAATCATCAACTAGCAGTAAATGACTGACTGCAAAGTATGGCGCCACCTATTATGAAGAAAAACATGTATAAAAATGGTTAATTAGTGGGTATACAAGAGCCGGTGGTACGTTGGAGTAAGAGAACTTTTCCAGCCCAGGTAGAAAAATAGGTTGCTTAGCAAGAGTTGCGGTCTAAATGCTAATATTTATCTTTTCTCTGGTCCTTGTTATGAACAAAAATTTCTCCACTAGAACACCACATGAATGGTTAATTTGGGCTGTGATACCGTGCAATGGAGTCCCAAGATGGAACAAGGGACGGAGTAAACTGCAACCGCATTATATCCCAAAATGGATGACAATGGTTAGGAGCACTTGGCGGGGTCTTCTATTTCGCCAGCTCTGAGAAAGATTCTTTGAAGTCAACATGGTTTAGAAGAAGTCGCCTTGGTGAAATCTTAGGCATTCTAGACTTTACACTTCTTTAACCACAACAAGTGTACGTGTAGAAGGACAGGGAACTTATTCTCTAACATTTGAATGGTGTTTGCTTATAATTCAGTTTTAGACATAGCTTGATGTCAATTAAAATCGAAAAGAATAAACTATGTCAGTGGTCACTCGACAAATAACCAAAGGGTACCATTATGACCAGGGCTGCAGATGATTTCTTAGGTTCAATTCAAAAAAAGTGTACCCTTTGAAGAGAACGACGTATTTTCAATCTTTTTTTTCCTGAAGACGACTTTGGGACGACTTTGTATTTGACCTGTCATCTGGAGACAACTTCTGCTTTCGAAGTCGGGCATGCATCGGTATACGAGTGGGGTAAACATAGAATATTATCTAACGAGAGATGAACCGAGCTTAAAGGAGGCAAATAAACCTTTTCCTTCACCCAAATAGGTTTCATGGAATTATTTGGGTGGTGGGCCGTGGACCAGCAGAATTAGTGATCCTGTTTATAAGGATACTCGTTGTAGTGATTGGTAGTATCTTTTCGTCCCCCTAAACTTATGAGTTCATTTATAGGGGCCGAGAAAGTAAAACTAAACTATTCGGGGACTTGGATTGTCCTTTAAACCGTTTTTTTCTTTATTTTTGGTGTTGTCGCTGCCTGTCATCTTGTTATCACTATATAAGTGTAATCTAATAAGATCGCCTAGCTTCTACATATATCATGGTGGTATTTCTACTGATTAATTTTGAAAATAGGACTGTCCCATAACATCTCTAAAGAAAGAAAGTGGAAATTCTAAGAGATCTTATTGCTTCATGCTGGCTTGGTTATGGGAAATTATGTTGTACCAACAAATGACCTAATATGGTTCTACCTTAAGTTTCGGGTAGCTTTCTAATTTTCGTGTGTAATTTAATTTTTATTAGAAGACAACGAAAGCATACCCATGATAATCGACCCAAAGACAAGACATCTACTGCTCAGCCATGCACCCACACAAAAACATAACGTTGCTTTTAAAGAAAATGACCCGTAATCGCTTTTTAGGACATGGGCAATAAATTTGGAAGGTGGTTCGGTTATCTTCAATAATAACCTACTCCACCTGAATCGAAATAACAAGGAGTATTGAGAACCAAATACATTATCCAGGTGGAGTAGGTTATTATTGAAGATAACCGAACCACCTTCCAAATGTATTATACTCCGTATCGCCTGTGCACGTATCAGCGCATCTAACTGATTGTTTCATTTATTCAACAGATTAGAAGTCAAATGCGCTAACCATTACGCACTAGTGTTATTGAGTCAACGATTCTTGTGTCTCATAAAAAGAGCCACTTCCTCAGTTATGTTTAAATCCTCTCTACAGACTGTGGATTGGATTGAGTTGTAGCGGCCTGAACGCTCTCCAACTTGGGCCTCAAGGTGGCTTGATGTCCATAAAACAGAATATCTAAATTTGGAAGACTCGAACATGACACCTTTTTCCTCCATTAGGATGAATTTGTTTCACCTATCAGAATGCGATATCATTCTATCAATGATGTCATAGAATATGGCGTTCGCTCCATTAGGTACCAGAAGTTTCCTTCTCAACATTCTCAGAACCCATTTCAACTAGCTTTATGGTCGGCTCTTGATCAGTTAAAGAGTTATACAACACAATCCCATTCTGCCTGGCATACTTCCTTTCCTGTTTCTTGTAAAAATACAACACCACGAGAGTCCAAAGGCACACACACAAAGAACTTGCAGCAGTGAGCGAGTACCCCTTTAAAAAACGTGGGGCCTCAGAGGTTTTCCATACAGCAAGTGACACCAAGGCATTCACCGCCAGTGCCAAAGTGTTCATGGCAACAAGAACTACTGCCCGTTTTTGTGCATCGCGACGACATATGTCGTTTTGCCACGAGTACACCACCGGAATGTTCGCCAAAGAGAAATACTGTAGTGACCAGGCAAGCCATTTCGCCCTTTCTGGAACATTCCACACTGCCAAGATAACATTTCCCGTGATGTTTAGGCCCTGCGAAATCCAGATAGCAGACCATCTCAGCATAAACATGTCTGCGTACATACATGTTAAAAAGAGCCAGATCAAACCTAGAGCAGGGGTCAAAGCCGAGTAATCCTGAAGACTTCCCGGTTCAAATCTTTTCAAAGAGTCGAGCCACAAAATATATGCCCCTGAGGGCACGTTACTGTTATTCCAACAGAGAATGTTCCAGAACACCATCACGTAGAATTCCCACGACGATAAAATCAGCAGCCAGGTGGCCAAAGAAAACATCGATTTAAAGAGGTCGACTTGTGGCCGACCGCCGGTGTGATTCTGCTTCAACTTTTTTCTTAAAAGTCTGATTTCGTCGTCCGTCAACCATATAGAGTAGCAGTCAGTCGGTGTTCCGGGAAGCATATAGAAACCAAGTATGCCTACAAGGATGGAAATGGCTCCGTCAATAATGAAAATCCACCGCCAGGCCTCTAGACCTCTGACACCTTCAAAAGCTCGCACAATGGCTCCGGAAAGTAACCCCGATGTTAGTACTCCAAGGTACTGCCCAAGAAAGTAAATAATGGACCTGCGCACAATCATGGAGGGGTTAGAAATGAAGGTGCCGAACAAGAACTGGTATGCCAAATAGCTGGGGGCTTCAAAAGCTCCAATGAAGAACCTTATGGCTTTAAGCTGTTTGATTGTATACACCTTGGATGTGGCCATGGTTAATACTGACCAGCAAATGTCCAAAGCCGGTAACACGAAGTTTAAAGGAAGTCCATTTAGCACATACAAAAACGGGAGCTGGAACAAAATACTGCCCACAGAGAAAAGCGCCTGTGTTTGTACCAAGTCATCGTTTTGCATCTGAAGAGATTCCTTGAGGCCCGCCACATAGGCGTTATTCAAATTGGTCTGGTCCAAATACTTCACCCAGTAAGCCATGAGCGAGTAGAAGGTCAACAAGATATCAATTTTCCACATCAACTTCCGCTCGGCCGGCGTATCATTCTCGTCAAACCACTTGTACCATTTGTGGCTGTTCCGAGCATGTCTATTCAAACGGTACTCATACTCGTCGAAATATTTCCACCAAGGGCGGGTTGCTTCATCACGGTATTCCAACACGGGGGAATCTCCCAATTGCTGTGGATCCTCGTAGCTGCTTTTCTGTAAGGCAGTATTGAGATCTTCAATAGTTGAAACCAGGTCTCCTTCATCAACATTTCGTTTCATTGGGATGATCCCCCACCTGAGTCTTCCCAAAGGTTTTTCAGGCAACATTGTAATCTTTTTGGGGTGTTTTTAAGGAGGGTTGAGACTCTTTTCAAGGTAAGCCCTTCTATTGGTAATTAGAAATTAAATGCGTCTGAATGAACACCAGGTGAGGAGAAAAGCTGGCATACTTGTTCTTTTTGTGAAGCTTTTGTAACATGTGGGAACGTCACGAGTATGACGAAACCCACCGACAGCTTTACGTCATGTGCAGAGACTTGTGTAGATTGGTAGGAATTTCAGTTGCTTTCGGCTATTGTTTGACCATTTTCTTAGGGAATTCCACCCCTTTACTCTCACCTATTATCAAAAGAATGCAATTTCAAACGCTGAAACAATGGCGATACGCGTTTCTATTGTTCTGGCGCGTAGATATTTATCCAAGTTGGGATATCCATAAGTGGAGATAATATAGCAAACAGCGGGTCTATTTTCCATACATAGAAAGCTTTCGGCTTGATTTGGGACCGCTCGAATTTAAAGGGCAATAATTATTACCAAAGAGCTCATTAAGGAAAAGTAAGACATAGTGAGTGGAGTTGATTTTATTCCGCGCTACTTGAACTCCACTATGGCTGCAACCCTCTAGTACAACAATGGTTGCGAAAAACCGAACCGTCTACCTAAACTTACCCCATTCGTATTATTGTGTATATTTTAAACAGAGTTTTAGGGAGCAAAAACTCGAAGATTCCCGTGGTCGGATATGTCCATCTTCTAAATAGGTGAGTCTAAGTGGCTGCTTTTCTCTGCCAAAATTGCACAACTCGTCAATTCTCTGAAGGTGACTGGAGTCGACAATCATGGAGGTAAGATTGAATGTTCATTTCTTAATAATTTTAGAAGAACTCCTTCTGGACCTCACATTTTATTGGTTTTTGGGATGCCACGATATTTTCCTGTCCATAAATTACCTTCTTTGATGTGGGTTATTTTCTTCTATCTTTATATGCGCTAATTGAACACCATTCATACTTCAGATGTCACTGGATTTCGTTTCCAAAAAAACAACAGTCGAACCTTTTTTGTCATTACCAGAAGAAGTTGCTTCTATCTCACGCGCATGACCAGGGTCTGCCAACGAGTTGTACAAAACAATTGCATTCTCCCTGACATATTTCCGTTCTTGCTTTTTGTAAAAATATAACACCACAAGAGTTCAACAAGACACGCAAAAGTCACCGGCAAATAAAACTACCTTTGGGAAACAAGGCACAATGCCCGAAATCCACCCAGTCGAGACTAGTGACAAGCACCACAGCACGTTTTTGTTCAACAGGGCGACAGATATCGTTTTGCTACAAGTATAATACTGGTATCATGGCGGCACAGAAAACTTGCAAGGACCATGCAAGCAAATTGGCACTTTCCAGCACTTTCCATACCTCCAAAATCACAATACCCGTGAAGTTGAATGCCTGCGAAATCCAAAGGGCACACCACCTCAGTCAGAATACATCTGCATGCATACATGACAAGAAAAGCCAGAGCATGCCTAGGCCAGGTGTTAACGCCTAGTAGTCCTGGATTATGTCCCGGTCAGATCTCTTTAAAATCTTTTTAAAGATTTAAACCACAAGATATAGGCCGCCGAGGGCCGGTATCATTGTTCCAACAGAGAATTTTCCAGAAGACCGACGCATTGTTCTTCTTCAATTGCTTCCGCAAGAGTCTGGCTTCGTCGTCGGTTTACCAGATGGAATAACAATCAGTGGGTGTTCCTGGAAGCTTAACCAATAAGTCCTACGACAATCGAAAGAGCCCCGTCAAGAATGAAGATACACTGGAATGCTTGAATCCCGGAAACGCCTTGCCTTATCCGCACAATGGCACCAGAAAGAACCCCCGATGATGAAATCCAAGGTACATACCAAAGTAGTATAAAATGGACCTTCTTATATCCTTTTCTCTATTATTTCTGACACCATAACATAATTGAGTCTAAAATCATGATGAAGATCTTCCCAGATGCAACAATTATTTCGGTCACTATGCACCAGAGAGTAGCGAAAATGCGTTTTTGATTCTGTTTACTGCTCAAGGTAGAGCACCAGCGGGGCAGAACACCGGTGCCCCAGCCGGGCTGAGTGGCCATGGCCATGATGATGGGAGCGGCAATGAAAGTGACAGCACTCTTTGTAGTGAAATGGAGGATCGTCGAGCTCCATGGGAACTCCAGCCAGAAATGTTGCCATATGGCGTCCCGGATTCAATCGTGAGTGGTTGAGCATGCGGCACTTATTGGGGGGTATCAGGCAAGATATTCAACTCTAAACTATAAAAATGTAGAGAAAACCCTGAAAACACATCTGTATTGAGTATGGAATAATGAGGTTATCTGGCTCTCCCGAGCCCTATACCTTCCTACATCATGGCAGGATTGAAGATGAATGAGCCAAACAAAAACTAGCACGCAAAATAGTACGGGGCCTCAAAAACACCAATAAATAACCGAATCTGCTTAAGCTGTGGGAGAGTGTTCACCCCGGCAATGCGGATGGTCAAAAGGTACCAGCAAATGTCCAAAATTGGCATGACATAGTCCAAAGGAAGCCCGTTGAGCACACACAAAAACGGGAGCTGGAACAAAATACCGCCCACAGCGAAAAGTACCCTTGTTTGTACTAATTCGTCGTTTTGCATCTCAAGAGATTCTTAAGACGGGCCACATAGGAGTTGTTCAAGTTGGTCTGTTCCAAGTATTTCACCCAGTACGCCATGAGCGAGTAGAAGGTCAACAAGATATCAATTTTCCACATTAACTTCCGGTCAACAGGTGTTTCATTTGGATCAAACCATGAGTATCATTTGTGGTTATTGCAGATCTGTTTGTTCAAGCGATACTCGTATTCATCGAAGAATTTCCGCCACGGGTATTCTTCAGCACGATATTCTAAAGCTTAAACCTCACTACTTTCGTGTGACTCTTGTCTAGCATTATATGTATGGTGCAAGTTTTTATCTTCGCTCGTCAAAGATTCTTCTCACGCGGATGAACCCCATCTTGAGTCTGCTCAATGGCTCCTTCAAAAACGACATCTTGGCATTGATGAAGAACCATTTTCAGCAAGAGTGACGAGCCTAGTTGCTTTTTATCTGCCCTATTAAGGTAGGAAAGTAAGATATTATTGAACTACGGAAACCTTCACCTTTCATAAAACATTCATTCATCCAAGGTGATGGGCATAAGATTAGGTTTTTCTAGGCCACGTCCGTTCACTTGAGTTGAGGCATATTACTTTGCTCAGATCCAAATATTTTAATTTACTCTTCATTATGATGAGTGGAATTATGTGGTTGCAAAATTGGTATATTGAAGGTATGCAGATCAACAAATGGAAGCCATTGTCGGTGCAACAAAATGGGATTTGGGCGAATTCTGATCACAATTTCTTTTAAGTTGCTAAGGATAATTGACTAGACGTTCAAAATCTTCGGGGTTTTCATCTGATCAAATTGAATTGTCCAGATATTTGGTTCATGCAAATGTGTCGGATTCAATTTTGCTTATCCCCAACCTGTGGAAGCTCTACATCTTGCTTCTCCGATTGAGTTGGTTGATGCTAAGATATCACGTTGCAAATCCAGTTTACCCTGACCCGTACTCAATTAGTTTTCAAGTGTGGATCTAGAACGGGTGTCTAAGGGGCTGTGTTTTGCATCCGCAGTCAGTTTCAGCCAATAGTTCGGGTCTTATCCATTCTATAAGCCATAAAACTATCTGATCGGAAGACTTTGACCAATCTTAGATGGTGGGCTACAAAAGTTGCCTCTCTAGAATATATTCAAGATTTTGGACTTCCTCGTTCGTAAGACAAAACAGTACACCTCAAGAACCCCGGTCGGTTGAATTGGTTGTCCACATCCCCATGCTTTTTTATATCATATTAAGCAAATTTAATGATGATAGCAAGTATTCTCTTCCCTTTCATTTTCTTTTTGATTGATCGATTTATTGATCTTGAGAATCCGAATTCTACACAATCCCATCTTTATAGTGACACAAATCTGGACCGAACCTGCTCTCAACCTGTTAGAACACAACCCTTTCTTGTCTACAATGTCGAACTTCTGAGGTGATTCAGACCACCAACACAATGCTGGGCGGGATCTAAATCCACACATTCATATTTCATTCCAGTCCAAAGTTTAGCTTGGTACTTTCATTGCCCTGTTCATTATCATGCAAGCAAGACTACTCGGATACTATAACTCATGACATGGTTGAAGTGGTAAGATTCTGTTTTGAAAAATCTCAATAATCTTTTGTTAAACCGGATTTTTTAGCCTACTTGTATCATCTACTAACCAAGCACCTCTGGAGGTTTTCTCATCGGTGTGAATTAAATACGTATTCCAACAATGTGCCTGGTCACTGAAAGGTGTGGCTTGTCGTGAAATTAAATCTCGGTTTAAGTATGTAAATATCCAGTAACATGCTTTAGTTCCCATTTCTTGTGTACCAATTGGAATTGGCATAGACCCATGGACTCCAATGGACTACAACGGACTCCAATGGACCCTAACCTCCATAGACCATCTTCGGAAGAGGTTGAGAAATCCTGAATCATCAATCTCTTGCTGAAAATGCACACATGACCAGAAAAATCACTCAATATATCTTGTTAGCGACCAAGCACACCCAACGCACGTTTCAAAAGCGCCTTCTCCTCGGCCACAATCAGTTTGATGATTTCTCCCTGGTATCCCTCAATGTCAAATTGTGGCTTATACCTGTTCAATCTATCTTGGACCCATCTTCTTAAGACGGCCTTCTCATCTGGTGTTGGGCCATTTTCCACGAGATATCTCTGAACACGTTTCTCGAGTCTATGCTGACTGGGCGCACGGTAGAGTTTATGGAAGAAAATGGTAAAGTTCATCTTCATGAGTCGAACAAGTGCCACGGTTTGTTTGGTGGGGTTTGCATCGCCCCATATTTTGGGGGAGAGCTGCCAGCTTTCCGGGATCTCCGCTTCATCTTCTTCAGAGCCATGTTTATGGTCATGTTTATGTTTGTTATCATGTGGATGTTCATGGTCATGCGGATGTTCATGTTCGTGCTTATCGTCATGTTCATGTTCATGTTTGTCACCATGTTTATGGTCATGGCCATGGCCCTCATCATGATCATGGTGCGAATGAGCTGAGCATAGTTCATTGACGATTTCAAAGCCCATATCTTCATACCACTGCATTTTCAAGTCCATTTGCTGCGCAGCCTTTTCTGTTTTCTTTAACCTCTTCATCTCACTATACATCTGCACCGTTAAAAG
This sequence comes from Metschnikowia lachancei, assembly GCA_030572615.1. Taxonomy (NCBI): domain Eukaryota; kingdom Fungi; phylum Ascomycota; class Pichiomycetes; order Serinales; family Metschnikowiaceae; genus Metschnikowia; species Metschnikowia lachancei. Next base: position 105,290 of record JAJMAK010000001.1, read on the forward strand.
GCATGATGTGTTGGGGTTGTTTAAGGAAACAAAGCCATATCGCTGTAATAAGTACGGGTTGGATAACTCGTTACCATAAGTGTTAAAAAGTTCGTACTCGAACTCCTTGGTGGGGAGATTGGTCAACACAATGTCACAGCACTTAGACCCATCGCCTAGTTCACTTGCAAGTTCTGTTGAGGATGCACTTGGGGACGCGAATTTCTTGTCGTCGTCATCATCGTCATCATCATCATACTTCCCCGATCCAGTGACTGGGCCTTCGACTTCGTCTTCACTGAGCGCCAAAGTAGATTTCTCTTCGTCATCCTGGTCTGTCTCTGCATCGGATGCCTCATTCAAGGCCTCTTCTCTTTCAAGGGCCTCGATATCATCGAGCGTGATGGGTTTTGTGTCGTCAACCTCGTCGTTTTTTTCATTTTGGTCTTCACTCTCGACACCCTCTGAATGTTCGCGTTCGTGTTCTTCATCTTCTTCATTTTCATCTTCCTCCGACTGACTGGCTTCACTTTCATCCACCACCATATCTTCATCGACAAGGTCAGCCCAATTTTCCATAAACTCATCATCTGCCTCTTCGTCTTCTTCATCTTGCTGTTCTTCGTTTTCGTCGGCGTCGTCATCTTCACCGGCGTCCCCCTCTACATCGCTTTCGTCTATTTCAGACATCAACTCTAAAATATCCTCTTCCTCTTCCTCGTCAAGATGAGGACACCCTATCTCGCCACACTTTTCACAAAGATCTTCGTCATCATCACATTCAAAGTGCACATTTTCTCGACACTCAATGATATCATCATGCTCGACGGGAGAGAGATGGTTGAAGAGATCAGCTCCCGGTACAAGAGATAAACCATGGTACTTGTCCACAGTAAAAGCCCGTGAAACCACTGCTTGCACACAACGACCAAAATGCTGGAGTTTTTCAGGGCGGGCGTCCACGGTGTCAAACACTTCAGGCACAGGGACCAAATGGCTGTTGGCACGGGCAAATCTCACACATTCCCAGTAGAAGGTGGTCAATTCCGTGGGGTCAAGCATATTGAGAAGATCGCACTCGGTGTTTGCAAGTGCAGCTTTTGCGTGTTCGTCCCACAAACAGATGGGAAGAGGAGCGTTTTCCAAAGAAAACGTGTCCAAATATGTGGCCCATGGAGATTCTTTGCCTAGAGCCTTTTCGTAGATAAAAGTCACAACCATTGCATGCATTCCCTGGGAAAGATCGATGGAAGGATCGGATGATTGATGGTCCATGAGAAGCGAAAAAAGACACGAGTTTTTGGGCGAAAGAACATTTGATTTTGGCACCCGGAGCAACAACCGGTCTTGTTCCGGATCGTCTTCGGGTCCTAGCCGCCAAAAAACTCCCACTCCTCCGTAAGATGAGGGTTTGACTTCGACCAATTCTATGTTGAAAAATGCGTTTTCTCCAAGCCATGCAAGAAGCGCATCGATCTTAGTCTGGTCGGTAGATGACATAATGGTTGTATATTTTGGGGTATTTTTTCCAAGGGAGTCTTATCTAAGCGCTTTGCGTTATATATTTAAGAGAAGATATCGGGATTTATTGCAGGGCCATGTGTTTTTTTTTTTTGCCCAATTGATTGGGTGAAAAAGATTATGGTTATCCTGGCGATGAGCATCGCAGCCTAACTTGACCTCAGTCTGCACACCTGCAGTGAGTATTATGTGGGGCCAAAAACACGGGCATTGGTAAATGAAAAACTTTAATGATATTGATAAATTTGGGTTTTTTGGAAGCTCATGATTTCAGTTCTTGAGTTATGGATTTTTGGGTTTTGTTTAGTCTTTTTGGCTCTTTTTTAGGTGGCCCAGACCGCACCAAAAGGTCATGGTGAGGGATGGTGGCTCATGGTGCCCGTTCATATTGAGGCCCACGGCAATAGTAAACAAAAAAAAAACGCATGGATTTAGTACTTTCAAAATCATTCCTTCCTTGTTTAGTTCACTATGTAATTCTTATTGAAGAAATGGAAAATTAGAGAAAATGGCTATTTCTAGTTTTGAGGAACTCGTGGTATCCGTCTACCACCCGCAGTTAAGCTTAAGTATTGGAGCACGCTTAAGTATTGGAGTACTATTCACACCTATCATGTACCAGACTATCGGGAGTATATGAGAAATTCAAGAAGAAAAACCTAAGGGATTTCTAAATATGATTTATCAGTCATTCCCGCTTCCGTAAAGTCTATTGTGCGTAAAAATCATCACTTTGGGTGAATGTGGTGTATGGTCCAATGAGGAAACACAGCGTGGCGGCGTGGCACATGCACCAGAAAGGTATCTTCAAGAAATCATTCAGTAAATTGGCAAAACCAACACATCCTCTGTGTGTGCTTTCTCTTTGTTTGTTCGTAAAGAACAATAATAAAGAACCATAAATTTTGTCTTTCTTTCAACATACTAAAATGTTGTGTTTTTCAAAAACCAATTAAAAACTTGGTGTTTGACGTAATTTCGCATCCATGTTTATATTGAAGATTATTAAAGTTACAATTAAAAATACAAAGATATGTCGAATAGTATGACAGCTTTCGTAAAGCTTCTGAAAATGAAGTCCTAGAAAGACAGAAATAAAAAAACTTGAAAAAAATGGTATAAACTAGCCCAGGAGCTAGTCTCAAACTTTAAGCTGTAGCCGATTTTGATGAAGCGAAAAGACCCATTTACACATTCTCAATTTTAATGAGGGCAAACCCTTTGCTTCGAATAAATCCCTGAAAAGCATCATAAATAACCGAAAGCAGCTTTTGGTGCTCTTGCGCTTAGACTCCCCTATAAAGATGCCTCACAGAAGTTTTCCTTTCTCGTATCTTTCTCGTATTCTGTGCTTGGGCTTTACATCAACATGATAGAGCGTAGCTTCTCTTTCAATGGATTCGGCATTAGTTTGGAAACCCTGGCGCTACATGGAACATGACCTTGAGAAGATCAAGGGTTGAATAAAAAATACATGTTATGGAAAATCACGAGGCATGGAATGAAACTTTGGCACATGATGATAAGAATAGGAATACACCAGCGAAGCACAACTGACTGAGACGAACGATAACCAATTTTCTACCTTAGAGCTGGAATACCGCCGTGACCTTGTATTTGCCAAATATCCTAATCTCCCGCTTTTTCCATACAATAGCAAAACTATCTATGCGCTCCTAAAATAAGGCAAAACGGTTTTGCTTTCAATACACAAAGCATTATTTGAGCAGTATAGTCTTAAACTAAGGGATGCTTGTATATATAATTGATTTTAAAAAAAAAAGTCCCATAAAACCTTACTTCTTGATTACCGGGCTTCTCTTTTGGCTTTTGGTGTTGTTTGATTGTAGATTCCAGCTCACCCACGGAATTTATTGACAAAGCAGGTGTGCTTCAATCTGGATAATACTTTGTAATTGGCAACACGAACCATTTAGCAAACCAACAAATTCCTAATACACACCAAGTCAGAAAGCGAATACCGACTTCACAATTATTTACAAGTACTCTAGTGTATGCTTTTCCTTTATGATATTATTGATGTTTAAGTCATTCGGTCAGCTCTATTGTTTAAACATTGACTAGGCAATAGGAGCAACTGGGATGAGGCATTTCCTCTCCCAGTCCTTTAGGGAAGCGCTCTGGGCAGTGGGAAGGATACCGTAGAAGGCTATTGCGGGATACAATGACACATTAATATCCTTTAGCAGTATTCAACTCGGTTTTTCTTCTTTCTCTTTTTGGTTTTTATCGATGACTAGTTGAGATTCCACAGTGGACGTATGGCATCTCTTTGAGTAAGAACCGCTATAATTCTTCTACCTGCGTAAGCATAACGAATGCATCGTCATAGTGTTGAAATAATTACAACAATTGCAAACCACGCGAGGTTCTTTCAATATTCCGTTTTCTCGATTTTAGTAATCACAATACCTAGGACTAACAAGTACTACAATGTATGGATAATTCGTAGAGGAAAAGGGGATTGATTTTTGGAGCAAAGGAAACCTCTTTTTATATCACACACTGATTGGCCACCTAACTCACTCGACCGTGGCATTCTCTTCGGAAAACTAATTAACACATCTTCAGGTCTAGGGCGCCACGGGGTTCGGATATCACGTGACAGATCCCGTTCCGTCCACCTCACAGTGTCATAATGGATACCTTGTGATACCTTGTGACACCTTGTTGTACGTCATATAACCGAAATGTCAGGAGGAAAAAGTTCAAATAAAGATTCCGAGCTGTTTTCTAAGAGGGCACGTCAAGAATCTCCGGATTTATCAAAAAATGGCATCTTTACAAAGAAAATTCACAAGTTAAATAAAACATTGTCTTTGGAGCTGCTACCAGTGGAAATTTTGGAGTCAATATTCGCTTATCTTCCAATACCCGACTTACTCCGGGTCTGTTACATCTCAAGAGATCTTCGCTGGCCGGCGTACAAGTGGTTGTACCGAAGAATCACTATTCTTGACGATACATATGTCCAGGAATACTATCTACCACCACAAAGCTCGAATTTTGCCACGGTTGTCGCTTTAAAGAATAGGAACCGGTTGCTTTCCACCGTGGCAGCAAATAAGAATATAGCAGCTTTAGTTCAGTGCTTGACAATTACAGAACTACCCCAGTTTCCAACACACTTTGCGATTCTGCCGTATCTCACCGAGCTTTTGGGTTATTTGAGGTTGGAGTCTTTTCATTCCTTGGAGAATTTCGATGTACCGGAACAATCCCTCGAAACGGTTCTGCGAATGACGTGTCACGCTTACCCAGGTATCTCTTTGCCTGCTAATCTCGTTGAGCTTAAAATTTTTTTTGACCAAGTATATGTTGAAGGGCTTAATTATGCAGACATTGCTTCTGAGTTGATAAAGCTGAACAGTTATCGCAAGCTAAAGAAGTTTTCCCTTGACACCAACTTTAATAATGATAGTGTTTTCCTTGAAGAATATCAGCAAAAAGTTGCTAGGGGGATGTCAATTTGGCCAGACTTCTTTCGCACATTTTCACAAAATGGAATACAATTGAATCTCAAAGCCTTGTGTCTCAGAGGTGAATTTCGTAGTGACCCCGAGGATGACACACCGGCGATAGTGGGACAGGTGGTGGACCTCAGCAAATTGGAAACTCTTGAGATTCAATACACCCATTATGTTATTGTGGACGATGAGTCTAGGCATGAATGTACCCATGACGGTAAGTACACATTCGTGAATGCCATTACAAAGAGAACGTCTCTGCTTGAGAATCTTTACGTCCAGCACTCAGACTTGCCCCCTCAAGAAGTGATCCAGGGACTAGCTCGAGCATTGCGAGAGAATATCCCCGGTCAACTAAAATATCTCAGGCTGAATTTTAAAGACCACACGGAAAAGAACATGGAAGTGCTTCGCCGAACAATATTGCACTACCAGCAAAACCTTGTCAAGCTTGAATTCCGACGTGATCCTAAGTGGGCCTTAGATTGTAGTTGGTTGAGTTCTCAGTTTCCCGGAGTGTATGGTATAGTGTGGTTGGAGAGAGAAGGCTTATCTGTTAATCTGGCAAAAGATCTTCTACTTCCTCCGATTCTTAAGCTTGAAGAGTGCAGGCCTTTTGTTGATGAAGAAAATCTAAAAGTCATCGAAGATCACTGGCAAGAAATTTTGAATTATTTGAACTCAGACTCTCTTTATAAGTGGGCCCCAAAAATGTTACCCTTATTGACAGATTACTATGTGATTGGGCTTTACATTAACATGAAGGAGCGTGCCATATGTGCCAATAGGAATTATATTAGTTTGGATTAATTGATGTGAAATTGAGGACTGGGATTGGATGCTTTCACCTTCACGTTGGATCGATTGTCGGGGAAATATTCATTCCTGGACTTTTGGTGTTGGAGGCACGGTTTTTGCATTGGGTTGCAGAGGATGTTTTATTGCCATTGGGCATTTTCTTGAATGAGGAAATGTCAGGCTAAACTCAACACAAACATGAAATCTAAGAATATTTGAGTTTTCTCAGATATTGAAGGCTTTAATTTCGAAGAATTTACCAAAAAATCTCCTCCATTTTCATATATATCTTTCATATTCTTTAAAAGCCATCTCAGTATTCGCTCAATCTACAAGTACAGCTCGTAAGACCTGGATCGCAACCGGCGTGTATATAAACACAAGGGTTACCCGACTGGCCAGCAAAAACTATATAAACAGCGCGCTCCCCGCCTCCAAATATTTTGAAGGCCAACCATCGGTAGTGGTTATACTACTCTATACTAAGTATAACTTCGTGCCTTCGGGCACACTACTATAAAGGCCTCAGTTTTATCCTAAGTACGCCGCATTAGCGTTTGCGTGACCTGGGTATTACGTTCAGCTAAGAGTATACCTGACCTTTTTAACAGACTGGCCACAGGATACTTTTCGTTTCGGTCTTTTAGAGCCTCGCATTATTTAAGGTTTTAGAACAGTTCTGCCGCTAGCCATATCCTTTTGGGTTTGTCGTTGCGCGGTAGATTAAGACCTGGTGCTACATTTCTTTTCGTAGGAATTCTCTTTGTAATTTTTGTTTTTTGCTGACGCTTGTGGAAAGCTGTTTCAATATCAAGAGCTTTGAGTGGGAAAAACTTCTCACACGCCCCGAAGTCCCCTCATGTCAATGACACTAAGAAGAGGTGGCGGGTCTTGTCACGTGACTTGCCAGTCCAGTCGATGTGCAACAAGAAAAACCAAAAAAAAAAAAAAAACGAAACGCGTCACGTGACACGGGGCTTTTCTCATTAGCGAATTTCCATCACCGTCCTTCAAACTCATCTAATTCAAACATAACCTACACAACAAATAAACATGGCCCACAGATTGCTTGTGAATGTGATTTTTACCGGAGCTACGGTCTTCGGACGTGCCTTCACCGAGGCTTACAAACAGGCCGCAAAGGCCAGTGCCACAGCTCAGGCAACGGGTGCCACCAAGGCAAAATCTGCCGGAGGCATTCCTTTGGATGAGGCAATGAAGATTTTGGACATCGACCGCAAGGACTTGAGTCTTGAAGAAATCAATAAGAAGTACGAATATTTGTTTAATGTCAACTCCAAGGAAAAGGGTAACTCGTTTTACCTCCAGTCTAAGGTTTACTATGCAATGGATGCATTGAAAAAAGAACTAGAGTATCTACAGAAAGTGAAGGAGAGCAAACTGGAGCCGTCATCATAGGTTCAGGGTGACGAATGGGACATACGAGCTGGAGGAAGAGACAGATTGAAAGTTTTGATGGAATAAAGGAACTGTGGCATTGACTAAAGTGGACAAAGTGCCTATGGATGGAATCTGCATCAACTTGTAAATATACTAGTTTTTCTAAGAAAAAGCATTTTCAGGTTCGTTCTATTCTCATCAAAACTTAGAACTAGATCAATTAGATTTACCATAAGTTATGATATCAACGCCATTGGGACCGTTTCTCATAGTGATTATTGAGAATTGTGAGAAGAGTTCCCCCATATCATTTCTAAGTGTAGGTTAATAGTATTATGTCCGAAAATCTGCTGACTTCTCTGTTTTTTTTTTTTTTTTTTTTTTTTTTTTTTTTTTTGGGAGGGGGTTCTCTTGCTCAAGTCGGCTCTATCATACACGTAAGCAAATATCAACAGGAAATATATCCCAAGCAATGAAAATTCCATTGAAATTGTTTGCCCCGGGGATTTGTTCACTAATATGAGCTCTAAGAGCTTCCAACGTAATTTCCCAAACTTCTACAAACTCTTGGATGCCAGGCCTGTGTTCTGGGCCTAAGTCATACAGAACCTAGTCAGCAATTTCCAGGGACTAGAAACTAATAAAAGGAAATACCGGGAATTTTCAAGGATAGCAAATCCTTCCAGATTATAAATAATTACTTAGTTGAATGTAGTTAAAGTTCCCTTCCAAATGATTATGGCCGGCATGACTTGCCATGAGAGAGTCCACTCAAGTGTAGGGCAATAAAACTATTAATTTTAAATATTGACGAGTCTTTCTTAATTTCTAAGAAATAAAAAAATACATAGAAACCATCATTAATGCATTTTGGTCTCTGTCGGTTATGCCCAAAACACCAAAGTCGGCAATGTTTGCAGTCCTGGCAAAGAGAAAGTTGAGAATGACTGGCTGCTCCGTCTCCAAAGTGAGCGTATCCAAGAAACTCTCACCCGAAGCTTCACTTCCGTCGATGTATCCAATAGACAACTGATCTTTGGTGGCCTTCGAGGCGGAGGATAAGTTTGGGTGTATATGTAACACCCCATAATATACGTTCACTAATTACTTCATGGAAACGTCTCAAGCGACCATTACCGCTAGACAAAAGAAAAGCAACGGACTTGATTTTCAAGTGCAAGAAGTAGGTGGGGGAGCTCAACAAGACCCAAATTAAGATTTCCGAGAGCTCTCATTCTCTTTCCTGTCAGTTTCATCGTTTCTAGAAAGCGTTTCGCTATGGAAGCAAAGAGACATATCGTCAGATATACTTATTAGTTGGAAAATCTCAGGTAAGAGGCATGTTCCGTATTCACTTCATGCGATGTGGGCCACAAGTACGCCCAAGTTCTTGATTTTCTCGCCTTTACCGCGAGCTCTAAGGATGCTTTGCATCGTGCGGAAAACATGTTTAACATGTTGATGTCAATACTCAAACATTCCACGCTTCTGTTGGATGGAGTCCAGCGTGCGATTCGCCAGATGGAGCAAGGAGCTGACAAATTTATGATACTTATGATCGTCCTTGCTCATAAATCCATGAGCCTTGCAGCAGAAGTTTCAGAAATATACAAGGAATTCTGCCAGACTAGCAGAGTCAAAACCATGGATCAGATCATGTTGAATGATTTCACGATGTTTGACAAACTTTCAAGAGACCTGAACTTCTTGGTGAGGCCCAAGGAAAGAATAAAAGCCCTTGAGTATCCAACCTTCCCTCTGGCCCCGAGTATTGATACCTTATTTTTGACAGTTCTCATGATATACTCTTCTCAAAGGCCATATTGAGAAGTAAGTACATTTGTATTATGTTAGCCATCCATCAGAAAACCATTCAGGGTTTAGCTTCACCAAAGAAATCTTGAAGTACTTATGGTTTTGCAGTAAATTCACCTGAAACCTCCAAGGGACCCAGGAAAGTGGTTCACACACACTTTCAAATCAAAATTGAGAATATCGGTGAAGATTTAGAAAGAGAGATTTTAGGTCACATCCAAAAGCCTGATTAAAAAATATGTCCTGAATCCCGCAGGAGATTGCGGAATCAAACATACTTCAACTACTCGAATTGAAGAAATTTGAATGAACTTTAAAAGAGATGGGCTCATACAAAACCCAAAACTTCAATAAGTTCAATCGCTTTTAATTTTTACATGTACTCATATAAGAACACCCTTTTGACGAAATTCGTTCACCTTCTATTAAAAAATCCGAAACCCCCTATTTCCTGGGGAGCTTCATAGCTATATATCATTTTATCCTAATATGCAAGTAGCATCTGCGCTTAGATCAACATGGCAACAACACCAGCGATACCAGCAACACCGACCGCAGCCTTGCCAGCACCAGCATGGAATGAGCTGACAGAGGCAATGGAGGAAGCAGCAAAAACAGCAGAAGAGCTGGCCTTAGTAACGAGAGCGCTGGAATTTTGAGGGGTCTTCAGGGTGGCAGGCACGAGGGAAGCACTGGTCAAAGTGGTTGGAACAACACACTCACCGGTAAGAATGAGAGTGGTAGCTTGAGTGACTGTAATGACGGAAGGAGCACAATCTTGCTCGCTACAGGTAGTAACAGTTATGACAGTGGACTCTGGGCAGTAAGTGGTGTAGCCAGTGACGGTGATGTCAGTGGTGATGACGGAAACGTTGGACCAGCCAGCAGAAGAGCTGGCCTTAGTAAGGAGAGTGCTGGTAGTTTGAGGGGCCTTCAGGATGGTAGGCACGAGGGAAGCACTGGTCAAAGTGGTTGGAACAACACACTCACCGGTAACAGTGAGAGTGGTGGCTTGGGTGACGGTGATGACGGAAGGAGCACAATCTTGCTCGCTACAAGTAGTAACAGTAATGACAGTGGACTCTGGGCAGTAAGTGGTGTAGCCAGTGACGGTGATGTCAGTGGTGATGACGGAAACGTTGGACCAGCCAGCAGAAGAGCCAGCGGTGGAAGAGCTAGCAGTCAAAGCAGCAGAAGACACAGCAGAAGAACCAGCAGAATCAGCCGAGGCAGCAGCGATGGAAGCGAGAGCAGTGAAAGCGAAAGTAGTAGATCTCATGTTTGTGTTTGTTGAATGATAACTAAAGAAAAAAAAGAGAGATATTTACCGAGGGAACGATGCCCTTTTATATCTGCCAGTTCATATGGAATGTTGTTGAAGTTCACGGTAAGCACGAGAAGCGTTCTAATTTTGCATCCTCCGGAAGTAAGTGCGGTAACTTGTCGCATGTGGAAGCTTAAACTAAGGATAAACTAGACGAACGGATGATTCCGAGGGCCGAAAAAGAAATGAAGATTCCGCAGAAAGTTTCCGTCGCTAAACTTACCGATATTGTACTACCGCTTTAGGGGAACCTGGACTATGAATAATGGCTCAGTCTGAAAAATACCCATATTCCCCCAAGTAACTAAATCTTTCCGAAAGCTTATTCTTCCAAGGTCCCAAATCGATATTACGTGCTAAAAGCCCTTTACGAATACACTCCTTGGAATAACCCCACGAATTGTGGCGATCGAAGGTGAAAAAAAGCTTATCGAGAGTCTCGGAAAGCTCCGAGATGATATACTCGGCAGAGAAGTCGGAACTGGCCATGATTTCCAAAATCTTTAGGAGATTTGGGTTGATAATCTGTAGGGAAATGCAACAGAAAGTGTTACTTTTCACCATGAAAAGTGGTTAATACACTTTGAATGCTAAGGGGGTGGATACGTGTATCATATTTATTTGTTAGTACAATCTTCATAGTATTGCAGAGAAGCAGATATGTATTTAGGGCAGGATGTTCTTTCGCAGAATTATAAAAAGGTGGATAATACAATTCTATCATATGGATAGAGGAGAAAGATAAAGAGAATGAATTAATAGAGACTTGCTAATTTACTAGAAAAGAGAACGTACAATAAGGCCTTAAATTGGATAAGAATGGGTGATGTACCGAAATCAAGGTATTATTAACGGGGTATTTTGTAACGACATAAAAGTTTAGGGTAGAACAACTTATGTTTTCTAAAATTCATATACGTTGTTGCGTTTTAAACGTTTCCATTGTTCTTGGGATGTCCCCATAGAATAATAGAAAAGGATGTACACATTTTATATACTTAATATGCTTTCTTACTTTCACACTACGGCCGCACATTCTGCTAGAGGTTGGTTCGATGGATGTAATCCCTATCTGGCTGCAATATTCAGATAGCAACCTACAACACTTAGCCAATTCACCTTACCACTTTGATGTTCAACTCACAGTTCCAGTATCTGATGGTCGTTCCTATTCTTCGCTAGTTCATCGTTAGATATTATGTTGTCAACAGAAATTTGTGGTCAGATCAAAGAAATAGCAATTACCATATTGACTGCCAGTATAATATTTTCTGTTGAGGGGAGAATATTGTCATAGTCCAGTGCATTTACCAGATGTACGAATTAGATTTATTAAGCCCATTTGGAATTGTATATTCACTTCTGAGATAATCCATATGGGTTTCAAGAGGCATACTGAAACAACAGAAACTGCTAAATATAATAGCCCAAAGGAGTAAATTACCATAAGCTTCCCGGATGAATATGAATCTTTTGATATGCAATATCTAAAGCGACCTTGGCTGGTCAATATTACCCCAGCCTGTGGCTATCAACTCTTTCTTAATGAGAAGCATTTCTTTTATTTTCGTGTACTAATAATTGTTTCAATCCACAATTCTTTTGAAGCCTTCTACAAAGAACAACAATTAAAAAAAAAAAAAAAAACTGAGATAAATCTTTTTGGGAGTGGACGGTGAAATCCCTCAAGACTAAGTCTCCTTGTTCCTCAATTGGGTATCGGAATTAGACTCACTTCTTCCTATGGAAAGAGGAGTAAGTAAAGAGATGTATTATACACAAGAAATTCTAAAAAGCCCAAGAAGAAGACCGAAAACACAAAGGACTTAATGTTTGTTACTTCATTATCCAATACTATTATTTTCTTTCCTGACTAGTTGACTTCTTTGATGAGTGAGTGAACCCAATCACGAGAGAAAATTGGGCCCCCACCCACCATCGTACAAATAACAAGGCAGAACATTGGAGATGCAACCCCCATAGTGAATTTTCGGGGTAACCAAAGGCCCAAAAAGTTAAATAAAAAAAAATGAAATTCTCAAAATTAACCAAATCTGGACCTTTCCAAGGACTTCACAGGATGAAAGCACATTATTGGTTTCTTAATGTGCACGGCTCAAACAACACAACACTACACTACACAACCGAGCCCGAGCCCGAGACAGATCTAGAATCTAACATTTCACCAGAACCTCAAGAGGCTCACTACGTGTGAAAACAGCCATAAATACAGATAAATATATTCTCTTTTTTTCTTTAAAAAAAGCCCGATCAAACCAAAAAAACTCTAAAACAGGTTTTCCTGACATGTCCAAAGAATTATTTACGAAACTTAGAATTCCGGAAATAATGTGAGACATATACTTAGCACAAGATACATTACTTGCATCTAAGACAGATCCACTATATAAAAGCAGCCAAAGGTGTATTCATACATAACGTTTTCGTTTATTTCTTGTATCAACGTAAGGATTTATATATTCATATTCTCAAAATCACCACGATTTGCCACGAATTCCAGCACATTCCACCATTTTGTCTCCCCATTTTTACAAGTACCAAATGTAAATAAAACGTCCCCTCTGCCGATCTTCGCACTCTCGTATACCTCTCAGTCTCTCCCCTCTCTTTGCCAGAAGAAATCGCCTAACCATGCACGCAAACGATGAGGTCGCACGGCGCCATCACCGCAAGCAGCGCCTTAGAATAGCCCCATACGACAGTGTCGTATACGGTATAGCCATGCGCAGCGCAGCACACGTGACGATGCATTCTTCCCCGTATACGTACGCAATGTATTTTCAACTACAAAAAAAAATACCTTAAAAAATACCCTTGGAACTCACGCTAACGCCATTATTTTTTCTCTTTTTTGGCCATGACCCAGGGCAACGACCAGGAACAGCTCCTTCAGGATGCGCTGACGCTTCTCATGTTTGCGTCTGCTGCTGCCCGCCAGCGCCTGCCGCCTGAAACTCCCCTTGAAACCGGCCCCTCCACGACTGCCCCAGAGCCTTCGTATACTAGGCCATTGACACAAATAACATCGGAGGAAATGGCCACGCGAACACAAAAACCCAAAGATATCAATCGCCCAATACCCGGGGTGCTCCTGGAACTGCCGCCGGGCCAACCAGGCCCAAGCCCAGCTCATTTACCCGCTGTTGCCCACTCTTCCATGTACCCTTCGCAGGGCTATACGAGCATGGGCTCATCAACGCTTCCACCACCACAAAGACCCCTGCAACCAGTTCTCCCGCATCTACAACCGCTTATGATGGGTTCCCGGCTGCCGAGCTCGATTGACTCCCGGCTCCTGGGCCATACAACCTACAATTTCCCGTCCCAAAGGCCCTCTGCCACACACACTGGCCTACCCGTGCTCCCACCCACCTCCACACATGTTCCGCCGCACACACTGGCACTCAATTCGCCCCATACACCGGCAAACATGGCACAACACTCGGGATATTCCTACTATGGGCTTGATCCCGCGTTTCCGCGCATGTATGCCCAAGGATACTCGCTTCCAAACGCTACTCACACCACACTCCCACCAAGGCGCCAAAGCATCGCCCAGAGCCCAAATCGAAGTGAGGATACCACCCAGAAACACTATTTCCGTAAGACACAAAGTGCAAGTCCACAAGAAATGGCCTCTGGTGCCACTTCCGACCGTGCTCCGCCCCCGCCGGTGCTGCAGGTGCTGGTGCTGCGCCTCGTCCCGCTTTCACCTAAACCCCCCACCATTGCGAAACTGCCTAAATTTGAAAATAGGCCTCGCAATTTTGAATCTTCTGTCCCAGAGAACAATCTCCCTGCCTGTGGAAGCTTTCCAACTGCCCACAAACGTACGCCTTCTGAAACCAACCAGAAACGGCCGCCGGGCACCTCTCCCATAGTTTCTCCAAGCCTCTCGGCCGTGCCGTTTGCACGAGGTATCAATGTGGAGTCCGGTAAGCGTAGTTCGGATAATGCGATGATTGCCGCAGCTGCATTGGCTGCAGCCGCGGATATCCCGTTTCCCTTGAAGAATAAAGAACTGCAACATTCAGGATTGCCAGGGGACAGTGCTACTAAAGAGATGCGACTCGATCCAGCAATGAAGATCAAGCCCCTGCAAAACCCGGTCAAAAATGACGACTCCGTGGTTACGGAGCCAGAAGATGACGAGAACAAAACTGAGGACGAGCCAGTTTCTTCGGCACATGAATCCGTTGATACTTCTGAGACACCTTCAATGCCGTACAAGGTGCTGGGACTCGCCGCGAATGCGTCGAATAAACCAGCTAAGCCAGCTAAACCAGAACTAAAGCTGGAACCGAAGGCAAATGAGACGAGTGAACTTATAATGCCGCTGCAGTTGCAACCCGAGGAAAAACAAACCACTCATAGCCAAACAGAGAATAACCCCGGGTCTAGGGAAGACTCCCGATCACCAACTTCAGGAAAATTGCAAGATCCGAAAGAGGCTGTACCGAGTGTCCTAGCCCCGGCAATCGTCGAATCGAAACCACGCACACTGGCTGTGTTACCAAATCCGCCTCTCCTTTCTTCATACAAAGTGGATCCAGACGCAGGGACTATTGGCTGTATATGTGGTATCGAAGAAGACGACGGTTTCACAATCCAGTGTGATGTCTGCTTTCGCTGGCAGCATTGTTCGTGTATGGGATATCTCACTAACGAGGAAGTTCCCGAAGATGAGTACAAATGTTACTATTGCGATGAACTGAAATGGAACAAGATAGACCCTGATCAATGCAGAAAAGCGACAATCGCCAGATTAGACACTGAAAAGTACAATGACCCACCTGAGAAACCCGCGCCACCAAAGCGTAAAACACTGAGTTCTGGCAGCGAAGATAAAAAGCGGCGCAAATCTGAAAAGGAAATCAAACCTCCCAGTGAAAAACCGTCAACCGAAAAGCGGAAATCTTCCAGCGCTGCCTCCCCAAATTCCAAAAGTGTGGTATCGATTGAGATTAATAATAAGGATAATCCGCTTCTTGAAGATGGAGTCACGGCAGAGCCGTACCAGGGAGTTTACTACAGGCTTGAAGATAATGATTATAAGACGCCGGCAGTCAAAAATCTAATCCAGGAAATCGGTACCCACTTGGAAAAATCAGGTAAAAAATCCCCTGCCATTGAAACAATGACCCTAAACCAGTACAGACAGATCAAGTTTAGCAAGGTGAGCTTGCCCAGCCACCAAAAATATCTACAAGAACGAAACGAGATTAGGCGCAATAAGGGCGTCAACAAAACAATCATCAAGGTGAAAGCCTACAGTGAAAATCCGAAGCAAAAGTTTGTTTCAGTGACAAAAATTGGGCTTTTTATCACAGAAAAGTCCGATCTTTCCGCGTCTGAATGCGTCATCCCGGCAGGTACGGTCGTGATTGAATATCTTGGAGAAGTCGACTTGTGGAAACTGCACGTCGAAAATAAAACGAATCAGTATGCCGTTTGGGGGACAGTGAAACCCAAAGTGGCTAAAGTTCGATTACCGATCCTGGAAAGTGAAGGCATAGATCTTGTGCTTGACTCTCGCTTCGTAGGAAATGAAGCCAGATTTATCAGAAAATCCTGTGCCACTACTGCCAATTGTGAGATACGACCGGTTTATATCCCCCAGCTTCAAACCTTCAAATTCTTAGTGATCACTACTCAGCCCATTACTTTGAAGGGAGACAAGTTGGAAGAAGAATTGAGGCTCCCCTGGGAATGGGATGCTTTACATCCTATCAATGACATGATACGGCCTAGTCAAGAAGGTGGCTACGAAGAAGGAAAGAAATTCGAAGACTTTTCTGAGGAAGAAAGAGCGTACCTCATATCATGCGTGGATACGATCCTTAATTTTGTCGAATGTGCTTGCAATACCAGCAACATTAATAACCAGTGTGCGATATTCAAGATTAAGAAGGCCACTTCATACCTTTTGAGATCCAACAGAAAAGCTTCAAGCCTTGGGGGTGGTTCAATTAGTAAGTCGAAAGAAGAACTTGTATTGCCCAAAAAGATCAAGGAGTACATTTCATGGAAACAAAGATTAATCGACCGGGATCAGAGGCTCCTTGAATGCAGCGAGCTTGCTACTGCGAAGTTAGCGTTGGAGAAGGAAAATTTGCCTGAAACAGAAGCTTCTGGTGTGCAAGCGATAGACGAGGGTGCTACTGATACATCTAATCACAACGAGCCCGATAAGGTGGACGAAGTTAAGAATTACAAAAGCACATTCAAACAAACCATGCTGGCTCAGAACCGGAAGTTTTCGTTCAAGAAATACGAAATGTCTTCTGGAAGTACAGAAGACATGGATGCCAGTAAAATTCCTGGAGAATTACCCCAAAAGGTATTGGCGATTCCTCTTACCTCCGAAGTATTGGTGAAAATCAAAAGCCAAGTCAACGATGCTTTCAAGCCATTGCAGAAAATCCCGTCTAATGTAAATGTTTTGGCAGATATAAAGGACGTGAAGCTTGAAAAACCATCGAAGGGTCTGGTGGTTGGCCGAAGTGAAGCCCAAACAGTTATTGCAGAGACCCCAATTGTAAGAGACACAGAGAAAAAGCCGGCAGTGGTTAAGAAATTTTCTTTTGCAGACTATAAGAAGAAGATGAAGTAAGGGGTATTCACGGGAAATATCAGAAGTTAGCATACATCTTTGGTCATGGTCAAAAATGGCCTTTGAATAATTGAAGAACAGGTTTCTTTGAGACGCGGTTCGACAAATCACGTACAATAGTCATATAAAAATACATGAAAATACAATAGTGCAATAACACAATTAAGTTGTGATCTTATACTATGATAGGGCTAAATAAATATCGATAAACCAAACTCCAGAGTATGGAAATTATCATGGAAAAGAATGTTACAAATTAAGAACCCTTGATGCAATTTTTTAGATCTAAGATTGTTGGGCAAAATCTTCAGCAACAATGTTGGATTTTTGGCACATTTGTTGGAAGATGCTGTTCTTCAGGTTGAACAAGTTCCATGGCGTGTCGAACTCCTTGATTTCACCCTTGTCCAAAACAAGAATTCTGTCGTAGTTCAAGATTGTCTTCAAGCGATGGGCAATACACAAGATTGTGCAATCCTTAAATTCACGCACAATCGTTGTCTGGATTTTGCTGTCGGTCTCATAGTCGACAGATGAAGTAGCCTCATCCAAAATCAAGATCTTGGAGCCACGCACCAAAGCACGAGCAAAGGAAATGAGCTGTCTCTCACCCAATGAGAAATTGGCACCATCATCGTCCACCTCTCTGCCCAAATGGAACTTGTGTAAGTTTTCACTCTGTTGATCTTGAGCCTTGACTATTGATACCTTGTTGCTTTCAATTAATCCAGCTCTGACCAAAGCCGTCCACAAATCTTCCTCAGAACTCTCACCAAAAGGATCTAAATTCTTACGGATTGTTCCCTTGAACAATACTGGGTCCTGAGGAATGATCGACAACTTCGAACGCAAACTGTGAAGGCCTAGCTTCGAAATATCGACACCATCAATCTCGATTTTACCCGTATCCAACTCAGACAACCTATAGAGGGCAGCCATGATGGACGATTTTCCTGCACCAGTACGGCCACATACACCAATTTTCTCCATTGGCTTGATATCCATGTTCAAGTTTTTCAAAACAAGTGGTAATCCTGGTCTGTAGGCCAAAGAAGCGTTTTCAAACCTGATTTGTCCCGAGGTTGGCCATGATTGAGGAGGGGTAGTTTCTGAGATAATTGCAGGTGCCTCTTCTGGCAAGTTGAATGCATAATCACAAATTCTCTCCACCGAGTTGAACTCATTTTCGACCTGGGTCAACATTCTGACCAAAAGCGATAACTGTCCTGCAATCAGTAAGACATAGGTTAAAAGCAATCCAACAGAAGACGCACTGATATCAAACACACGGAAAACACAAAGGAGAGAGATCACCAAGGCTAGAAGGGTGGCAACAATATCCAAGTGAATGGCCAACCATCTCTGGTTTGCGATGGTGATGTAGTAAGACTCATTCATGTGATCGATAAGATTACTGTTCTTGTTAATGAACATCTTCTCGCACTTGTATGCCTTGATTGTATCCATTCCGCTCAACGTCTCGCTGAAGTTGTTGTACACCAAGGATCTTTGAACAGCTTCCAAACGTTTGATTTCTCTTCCAGAAGCCTGGTAAAAGTTAGATACCGACACGAAAATAACAACCAAAGCAGGAATCGCAAGCGCAAACCAAGGAAGATAAATCACACACAAGATAAGGACACCGACAATGTTTGAGAAGATGTACACAACCATCCGGAGCTGGTTGCCAATTTCGTTGTCCAACGTATCAGTATCTTTAGTGAATCTGTTGATAATACGACCCATGGGGGTGGTATCCATGTATGACATTGGAACACGCAAAACACGCTGCACCGCCTTAATATTCAATACCGTCGAAGCCTTGATTGTCATGTATGCGAGTACCATGAATTGGATAGACACAAACAAAAACGCCAACACTGTGAACATGACATAAATGCCGATATAGAACCCGTTGCTCTTGTCGGGGAAACGCTTTTCGGTCCAGAAAGACAACCATGTGTTCGTGAACAACTGGCAGAAAACAGCAATCATGGTAAGAATGACGATCACTGGCACGATCGAGTAGTTTTTGAACACACCGGAACCGAACTTCACGTAGTCTCGGATAAGCCCAAACAGGATGGAGTTGACGGCCTTCTCCTCATCTAAAATCAACCGCCCGTCTTTATCCTTGTTTGCATCGTAGTCATGGTGTGCGGCTTCCTCATCTACAACTGTTGACTGGCGGGTGACTTGGTGAGCAATGAATTCCTTCTCCGCTTCGGCACCGATGACAACATTCTCGGCATCCTCGATATCTTCCTCGTCTTCTTTGGTTGCTGCATTATAGGCCATCAACTCCTTGAATTCGGGGACACGCGCCTTCAAATCTTCCAAACCTCCCACTTCAATGGTACCGTCGCCCTTCAAGAAAACAATACGATCGGCATCTCCAATCAAAGACAACTGATGAGTGGCCAAGATTCTGGTACGCTCAACCATCAACCCCATGAGACAAGAGTTGACAATGTGTTTGCCAACACGAGCATCCACGGCACTCAAAACATCGTCCAATAAGATGATGTCTGTGTCGGCATACACAGCTCTGGCTAAACTGATACGAGCCTTCTGGCCACCTGATAAAGTAATTCCCCGTTCACCGATTTCTGTCTGGTCACCAGCAGGAAGAATCTCCAAATCACTCTCGAGCGAGCACGCATATATCACTTCCTGATACTTTTTCTCGTCAAGGGGCTTACCAAACAAGATGTTTTCTTTGACAGTGGTATTTTGAATCCAAGGAACACCACAGAGCAAAAGCGATCCCACAGTATCGATGGAACCGGCTTTTCTACCCATGAAACCTGCGAGAGCATTCAAGAGCGATGTTTTTCCAGTGCCGATCAATCCTGTGATGGCCACAAATTCACCTTTCTTAATTTCTAGGTCGATATCGCGCAAGGAGTCAAAGATTGTGGTCTCAAGGGTAGAGGAGCCACTCAACGAGAGGTCAGAATTTCCCAGGTCTGTCAGTGGAACTTGTTTCTCGGTGATATTCTTCTTTTCCTCAAGGAGCGTGTTAGAGTCCAGGCCACCTTCACTCGCAGAATCTTCTTTGTCGTAGGAATCCCATTTGAATGTGGCATTGGTGACTTTAATGGACAAGTTATTTTGCTTCATGTAGTCCACCATTTCCGGGCCAGCGTCAGTCTCCAAGGCATTTGCATCTGCTTCCGCCGAAGCCAAGTAAGCGGCGACACGCTGGATTCCAACAGCAGCATCGGCCGCTGTACTTAATGCCAATGGAAGCATAAAGATTTGCTGGGTCAAGGAGTTGAACAACGAGAGCGAGGAGAAAATATCAGCAGGGTTTCTGGTAGACCCCGAGGTAGCATAGACGACCAAGAAAGAAGACATTGAAGCAAAAAGGGTCAACGACATGGCAATCGACACGATAAAATTACGTATCATCTGCATGTTGTAGATAATACGCATTTCCTCAGTACGGTTATCCGCGATACGGTCAAAGTACGGGGTTTCCCACGAGTAGAACTTGATCATCTTTAAGTTGGACAAAACTTCCTTCATGTAGTTGACACGAGCATCGGTAAACTTATTGGCACTAGCACGGTAGGCAAACAACTTTTTGGTGACAATGCCCATAAATGCAATGAAAACGAAAGTGACACCAATACCCACCATTGCAGGCGCGCCAATGTTGTGAATCAAGATTCCGATGGCAATACCGAAGGCCACAGGGAAGGAAACGATGAAAGGCTGGAAGCCAACGGCAAAGTCGATCCGTGCCAAATCAGTACCCATCATCGAGGTGATTTTGGACACGGGGTAGTCGTGTTTCGACTGGCCATTTAACTTAAAAGATTTATCTAAGATGGCTTTGGTTAAGACTGCTTTGGCCTGGGCACCCGTCATCATGGAGTTCTGGAAAGTATGGTTCATGAGCAAACCCATTATAAGCACCAAGAACGAACTTCCAAGGGCATAGCCGACTCCCGAGCCGGTATTAAATGCCATGCCCAATGAGCGTAGTTCCACAAACTGAATCAACTTCTTTGTAAGCAATGGCGTAGTGGAGGAACCAACACTGGCCAAAACCAAGTAGATACATGCAAGCAGATATTGCCACTTAAACGTGAGGAAAAGCGTGATGGTGAGCATGTGCTTGGGCAAGACGAAGTCACTTAAGTCTTCGGTTTCACTTACCGAAGAGTTCTCGGGGGTTTCTCCACGCAGTTTGATCTTCTGATGGAGGTGTTTCTGCCGGGCATTTTGCAACCTCAGGTTAAAAATGTCCTGGAATCTCTTCGTCATAGTGTCCACCTTAATATCTTCGTTGAGTCGGTACATATCCGCAGGGACCAATGTCCGCTTATACCCGACTTTCATCACGGGGTGCAACCACCAGAAGAATAGGAACGAGAAAGGGTTGACTTTCTTGGGATATTCTCGTCTCTCATCTTCCTCGGGCACACGAGGCACGGTTTTTGGGATGAACGGTGTAAGAAGCCGTTTCTGTAATTGTAGTTCCGACATGTGTTTCACCGAATGTTAGTTGTTGACAAGAGGGTGTATGCCTGTTTGAGTATGGAGCAAGAAGTTGTTTTTAAAAAACTAATCAAGGCATTGATTGCTGGCGCATGTTGCCATGCTTATATATGGGTGCGAAAGTATCGGAGGATTTCTTGTCTCGGCATCGCGGGACGGAAGCAGAACTGTTCCGTGTTTGGTCGCATACACTCCATTCGTATATGCGCACGGCTAGTTGCACGGCAGGGCCCTTCATACCGGCCAAGCAGACTCGGCCGAGTCAACTTCTGGTGGCAAAATCGATTGGCTCAAGATAAACTCGAAGGCACTAAGGTGGTCTCTGGGTGTGTGGAATTACGCCACCGCCACCTTTGAGGAAAATAATATGACAAGATAAGGAAAACTAAGACAAACTAAAAATCAACAAGTTTGAACATTTCCCGTCTTGAGCATTGCCGCGATGTTTCCCAAGAGAATATTCCGACGTCGTCTATGAATATGTCAGGGCAATTGTGCTTGGTGGTGGAGCCATTGGAGGTGCGCATTTGAAGCTTAGCATGGCATTTCACCAAATATACGGTACATGAGTTGGGGTTCTTTAATCTGCAGCAATCGTATTTATGTTGAATTATATTTAATGATTTCTTAAAATATATTTTTTCAGTTTGTTCAGTCTGTTCGATTTTTTCAGTTTGTTCAATTTCAATCTCTTCAAGTTCTTCAATCTAACACATCTGGCTTAACTTCTGTGAGCTTCGAAGACCAACAGAGACTGTTTAAAGAATATTTCCCTGGTGTAGACCCATGTGGCAATAAATTTCTGCCTATTAAAATTGAACAACCGTCATATTTGTTCACATGAGCCATGTTCGGCCCTAACAGTCCCCTGGTGGCGAGCAAAAATGTGGATAGAAAAATGCACACGCGTTGTTCTCCGATTACGTAAGCGCACTTAGGGCGGAACATTTTTTGGTGCCGTATGCCGCGGCGGCCCTTGCTCATATTCCGCCCTGATTTCACCACGATAAGATTTGCAACGGAGTCACCCCAAAAGTATAATTGCCCCTCGTT
Source organism: Metschnikowia lachancei (assembly GCA_030572615.1). Taxonomy (NCBI): domain Eukaryota; kingdom Fungi; phylum Ascomycota; class Pichiomycetes; order Serinales; family Metschnikowiaceae; genus Metschnikowia; species Metschnikowia lachancei. Next base: position 127,812 of record JAJMAK010000001.1, read on the forward strand.
TTTTATATGTATATCGTTTAAGTCTGGGGTTTCGATTTTCAACAGGAAAAGGAGTTTATATAGCCTTATACCCGATCCGGTAACCCCTCCCTTGTCTATGGCTTGATTGCTTGTCATGGTAATTTTCTACGATGCAGCTCCAGACGGAAATGACCGACGGTGCGATTTTACTCTTTTGAGCCACTCCACACCGTATCTACAGGTCTTTACACAGCCCCTCCACCTTCAACCAAGTTGCCCAAATTAGGCGTGTATCGGTCGGCCTCTTCCGTGTTGATATTCCCTGCATCAAAAGATACACTGTGGCAAGTCACAATCCCACACAGGAAAACACGGCAGTTCGGAACTTAAAAGGTCCGTGATAAAATACAGGCCATATTTGTAAAAATAAACCTCCATTCGGAGAAAGGCCTCTGGATTCCGATACCACGTCGCAGTTTCCCTCCCCCCACCCCCCTCCAATATGCAAGTTTGCAGCAGGGTGTTTGATTATCCAGCTTACAAGTCAACCGGAAAAGCATTAGTCCGAGGTCAAAATATATAATGCGTGTTTAGATATTCAACCAGAGACTCAAACATAAGTTCTCTTAGCATAGGCAAAAATAACCATGCAATCTGTCCTCAAAAAAACTGCTTCCGACGTTGTGGTTCTCGCAGCCCAAAGGACACCTATCACTAAGGCAATTAAAGGCGGGCTCGCCAAACTTTACCCCGAAGAACTTCTTCAACAAGTCATTGAAGGAACAATGCAAAAATCTGGCGTCAATAAAGATCTCATTGACGATGTTCTAGTGGGAACTGTGTGCCAGGAACTTGGGGGCCAGAAGGCTTCTGCTTTGGCTGTGAAATCTTTGGGGTTTCCGGTCAAAACAACCATAAATACCGTCAATAGGCAATGCGCATCTTCCGCACAGGCAATTTCCTATTCTGCAAGCACCTTAGCATCTGGCGAAAATATGTTTACTATTGCTGCAGGCGTGGAGTCTATGACTCATGACTATTTTTCCACACGAGGCATTCCCAACAGAATTTATCAGCCATTGAGAAACTCGGCGAGTCATGAAGCCCAGGCAGTACTTATGCCCATGGGAATTACCAGTGAAAATGTTGCACGAGAATTTGGTATTTCCAGAAGAGACCAGGACCTTTTTGCTTTGGATTCCCACCTAAGAGCTTTTGCAGCCATGGACTCTGGTCATTTTTCCGGAGAAATTGTTTCTGTAAAGGCGAGAACAAATGCCGAAAATGAACCTATCAATGAAATCATCATCCAAGCTGATGACGGAATCCGTGGAAAATCTACATATGACAAACTTGCATCGCTAAAACCAGTTTTTGCTGCAGATGGAACCACAACTGCGGGAAATTCATCGCAAATATCTGATGGTGCCTCTTGCATGATTTTAACTACACGTGGAAATGCTCACAAGTTTGGGTATAAGCCCATTGCACGGTTTCTAGGATCCTCTGTTGCTGGAGTTCCATCTGCCTATATGGGAATCGGCCCAGCAGCTGCTATACCGCAGCTTTTAGGTAGGTTCAACTTAAGTACTAAGGATATTGGTATTTTTGAGCTCAACGAAGCATTTGCGTCCCAGTCTCTATATTGTATTCGTGAATTAGGCCTTGATATGAACAAAGTCAATCCTTATGGCGGAGCAATTGCTTTAGGCCATCCTTTAGGTGCTACAGGTGCAAGGTTAGGCACTACACTTATCAATGGTTTACATGCACAAGGAAAGGAATTTGGTGTTGTTTCCATGTGTACATCCACGGGACAAGGCTATGCGGGGCTTTTTGTCAATGAGGGATGATCTGGGGTGGAAACTAGTACAGTATAGTCTTTGTTAGCGTGTGTTCATTCATTAATGATAACATTGATTTTTTCATACTGGTTTATCGGAAAGTGCCCATGTTTTTCTGATGATACAATTTAAACGATTTCGCAATGACTGAACTGCGATTATTTGTGACTGTTCAAATTCTTTAGTGTTATACTGCAATTAATTTAATACAATAATCTCGGTCTGCAAAATTTTGTTCAAGGAGGTACCACCTGGGGTTTGAAAACAATTGTTTCATTTGGGTCTATCCCAAACATTCACTCCCATAGAGTGCACCAATTGCTTTCACTCATGAGACGTGTGGAATTAATTCTACATTAACATGTTGTGGCAGTTTACTACTTGGAAGATTTGATTCATGTATTTGAGAAATCGTTACTCTAGCGTTTACCTCAGCTGGGATTAAATTTTTAATTAGAGTACCAGTGCCACAATAGTATATAAATCATACAAATAAAAGAGAGACTTCATTATATGTTCAGGAAAGATCTTAATAATACTGAATGAAGCAAAATATAGTGATTTCCAATGTTTTTATATTCTGGACCATAATGTCTATAGTATTACACTTGCTTGAAGGGTGGATAAACATTAACTTCAAGAATTAACCCGAGTAGTGAACCCAAAAGTTCCATACATAAGGGAAAATACGATCAATTCACCTGCAAAACCACAAGACTCTTAGAATGTCAAAATGTGACCATGTAGAATGGAAATCAACTAGTAATTAACAAATATATTAAAGAGGGTTATGACAATAACGATTCTAGTTCAGGTGTATAACGAGCGATGAGGGGGTCTATAAAAGAAGAGATGGTGGGTCTATATAGGACAGGTTGAGGATTAAATAAAAACCGCCAGAACCAAACACTGTCAGGTATTAAAGACGCAGGTACTGACTCAGCAGCATTCAAACAATGACCATGCGCCCAATGGAAGAAATAAAGAGAAAAGGTCTCACGCACGGCACACGCGCACTAGACCAGACAAGAACACCGAGCTCAACACGGGAATGGTGAAATTATCATCTATACCGGCAACGTCAATAGCTTCAGACACCGATGCCACAAGTCCCGTAGCTAGCGCATACAAATGCAAGTTGATGTGGCTGGTTTGTGGTGTCCAGGCATTGACCCCAGGGCTGTCCCCTCCATATACAGGGACGAAGTATCCGTAGAATAAGTAGCATGCAAAAACACCGGTGGAAAAACTGGCCAAGGAGCCCGCAAGAGATTTTCCCCGGGCCACTTGTGGCGTATACTTACCGTAAGCACGACCCACAGTAGATGCAGCAGTGTCGGCCCAGCTCAAGAGAAGAATGCATGTTACAGCTATATCTTTAGCAGCAAACGTGAGCACAAGCGATACACCTGCCAAATAGAAGACAATTCCGTTGCACAGGTTTGTTTCGCGAGTACGGATAAAATACTTGACCCAGGGCAAAACAGCACCATTGACCGCCGGCACATTCAACCGGACAAGTTCAAAAAGCGAAGTAGACAAAAAAATCCCCCAGAGTGGCCAGGCGATCTGGTACTGCAGGAAACCACACGTATAAAGATAGAGCGTCACAAGCCCCTGTAAGGAATGGAACACTTTGCGAGGAACTTCGTGCTTAAGCAAGAATGCTTGGATATTCTTTGCGGGAGTTTCGACCTTGATTGTTTCTTCGGGGTGTTTTGGTGATTTCTCCAGGGCTTTGTCCTCCTCCTTGAGTGCGATACATGAGTCATCAACAAGAGTGACATTGCGACGCAAAGTCTCTGCATCAAGATCATCTTCTATCGAGAGGTCTGATTCATCTTCAGAGTCAGAGTCTGGTTCTGATTCTGATTCTGATTCTGATTCCGTGGCCGAAATCACATATGTCTTGTCGTTTTCCTCGAATATTTCGTCCAACACTCTCCGTCTAGATCTGGCACTTGATCCACCTGTTGACACCGTGTGGCCTGTTTTCGGGGATGCACGCATAGGCGTTTGCGGGGATGACATTGGTTTCTCGTGGGTGTTTTATTAGAATGAAAGAAAGTAGATGTAAAGTTGAAGCTGTGCTTTTTAAATGAGTCTGGAACAGGCGAATTTTGTTGCTTTTTCTTTTGTCTTACGGAAACGGAATCCAGAGGATTAGGCAAGTTGGTGCGCATCCGATCACGTGATACCGTAGATAACATTGGTGGCAGCTTTGATGTTTGGCTGAAAGGGGGGTTTTGGCTATCTATTTGTGGAGGAGATTGTTATTTCTGAGATTTATTGTTTACCGAATTTTTTTTGGTTATAGCCCTCTTTGGTGTTGTGTGGATTACGGCCCATGGGTGTTTGTCCTGCCGAAGAATAACGTTCTTTCTTTTTTTTTTTCTGTTTTTCCCGCACCATTTTTTTACCACGTCGGTTTCGCAACCCTGTGGTGCTTCCTTGTCTTGTAAGTGATTTATTACTTTTGAGGTTTTTTAAAAGAATGAGACAAAGGAAAGTGAAAGTGTGAGATTTATACACAAGTACACAAGTATCAAAGAGTATCTGGTGTTATTTGGGGCTTCTGCGAGATCCCTTCACTAAGGTTTCGTAATGGCACCATTTCTGACCAGGTATACTCCGTCTAGTCCTGGAAGCATAAAGTTCTTAGTGGCTACCAGAATCTAGTATATGCTAGTGTTAAAACGCAACATCTAATCTGAAGCCAATAGAAATGACACTTGTATAAAAAGTAGAAGTACAACATAAGCAAGAGGGTCTTCTAATCTCTATTACACTCTTCTTTAAGTTGTCTAGGTGCCACATTAAGTGATTTTCTTCACTTGGGACATCCTGTATTTTGTATCCGATATATTCTGGCCTCCTTCTGGCCTCCTTCTGGCCTCCTTCTGGCCTCCTTCTGGCCTCTCTGACCCCGTGAAACATTTTCATTTGCCCATCTTTATTTTGAATTCGATCAATTTCATGAGATATACAAGCTTTTTCTCTTTATGGAAAACAGAAGGAAATCGGGTGATAGTCTGGAATTGCCCTGCTTCTGATTTTAATGTTTATAATACGGTTAAGCTTCTCGCAAATATACCATGGCCCAGTGCGACCACCAGAGTTTGACTTTTCTGGATGCATTTACTTCTTCGGCAACATTGTGCAAAACGCAACCCAGTACTATCATCTAGAGTAGTTGACTCTGGTGAACTTCTTTTATTAATTTTAATAGGCCCTCGTTATTGTATAAAGAAAACTTATCCTTGGTGTGTGGTATGGCATCTTAGAAGGCCCGAAAGAAGGCCAGATTCCCTATAAATTACTTTGACAACTCTTTGGTATATCCAACTTTTAGAAATTCTTCTAATCCTTCACAGAGAATGTCTGGAGTATATAAAAGAATTATATGCTGGTTCCCGAAACAATCATAATTTTCCTCACACAGCCATCACTATTTTCAGTGATCTTCTCACTGCTCGCATTCTTCTGCGGCACCTTTTGCAACCGTGACTACAGATACACCAACACTCACTCTTTTAAGCTTCTTATTCCTCCTCCTTCTTCTTCTTTTTTTCTCTCCCAAAAACAGGCCGTAGATTTAGAGGAAAACAAAAATCAGCATAGACAGAAGAAAACAAATTCTTAAACACTTGATTCGGAGTAGAGTCTCACTTCTCTCCTTTTTGCATTCACATCTGACTCACCACGAACCCATCCATAATATACTCGGGTTCACAAACAGACATCCCAAAGCATAATACCAGAACAAGATCTCTTAAATTCTTTCCAAACACTACAACAAAGTAATAAAACAAGAAAAACTCAGCCATGAAATACATATACCCGTTTTTGCCTGCTCTCTTACCTACGGTTTTCGCCGCGTCAATCGGAAGAGAAATTTCTTCGGAGGATAAGTTACGTGACCATTTGGCAATGTTCCGACAAGTCTTTAATGGCAACAGCCAACTAATTGAACTGCCAGGACATCTAGAACTACCAGAACTACCAGAACTGCCAGAACTGCCAGAACCACCTGTAGTTCCAGAACTAAAGGACTGGCCGAATCCCCGGGCAGAAACATTAAAGAACTTATTAGCTGAGATGAACCTACCCAATAAAACATCCCATCGGGGAAGTATTGAGCCTAGCTTGCCTTCTGGAAACTTTAGAGAAGACCATTCCGGAAACGACAATTCTGACCAAGACATAAAGCCAGGAGGCCAGCTCAATATTTTCCCATCATATCCATCTGGTGAGACGTTTCCTGGCTCACTGATTATAAACGAAGATTACCTTTCAGATGCAGATTTGGCCGAAGATGATCTCATCGACACTATTGAGGACTCTTTTCACATTGATGAAGATCATGGTTCTGAAATTGTCCTTGATAATTCTGAGGATTCTCCTGCTGCTTCTGAAGAAACCCTTGACTTTGGTGAGCATTCTTCAGAATTTGAACAAAACACTTCCCCTGAGTTACTGGAAGACCCAGAACACCGCAATCCCAATACCAGTACCACTGAAATTATTTCACACGAACATGTCCACGAAAACAATACTGCCACCTCTGGCGATATAAAACACATCACCCAACCTGAGGAACTTACAGAAAAAGACGAGGACTTTGAAGATGAGCGGATCCCTTCTCTTTTGGCCGACGGCTTAAGGCTGTTACTCAGAAACCAATCGGACTACTCTGCTACTTTTGAAATACCCGAATTGGAAAGTGAGCCCCACCCTTCCGAAGTCAACAACACAACCAATATCCCTGATGCAAAATACCACAAAACATTACATTCTACAAACACCACCTCTGAAATAGTCTCCAATTATGAAACTGCACCCGCATTAGACTCTATAAGTGAAGATTCACCACCATCCCTGGAAATGGATTCGGTCCCTATATTAAGTGGAAGCCCACCCGAAGGAAAATCTAATATGAAGGCAGTGCTAGAAATGAGCAGAAAGTTTCGACGTTCGTCTTCGGAAACTTCGAAGTTGAAGAAAGGATACCGGCCCAAAGTGTATCTTGAGCCAAACACTACCACTGGTCTCGAGACACCCAATAAAATCAACCTAAAGAACATCTTGGAAAAAGGGAGCTCTGGTTTGAAAGATGGGATCAAGCCCTCGGTATCAGGTCAAATCCCTGGAAAAGGTGACAAAGAAACAAAACCAAAGTCTAATATGTCACCCAACAAGCAAGCCATGTCGGAGATTCGGAAACTATATTTTCAGTCCTTAGAAAAATCATCTGACGAGGACTTACTTGAATATTTCCATCGGATTTACCCTGAGCTTGAACATTTAGTTGGCAAAAAAAGCAAAAATTACAATCATTCAGATCCACTGTCCGTTATGAACAGAGTAGAAGAAATGCTCTGGAGCTCAGAACCTAATCTGCAACCACAACCTTATACACAACCATACCCACAGACAAAACATCGTGAAAATGATCTGCCCTCATTCCCCCAAAACATGGAGGAAGCAATACAAGATGAAATCTTAGACCCTGAAACTTTCAGTAATCATTCTGAACTGGATTACTTCAAACAATTCGATGATGCGCAACCAAAAGATCCTGCCAACACCACGGATATTTCCCCTCCAAAAAAGAAGAGTTTCATGGAACAAGTCACTTCGTTATATGAAAATTACAACCCCACCAAATTATTCCACAATCCTTTCAGCCATGTCATGGTCAGCGAAGCTTCCAATCTGGCTGAAATATATCCATCCGTTGTTGGGGCAGTAATCTTTGGTCTCTTCGTTATACTTTTGTAAGGATGTCCATTGTGGAAGCTTGCAGATTATTCATACAAAATACAACCCAAAAGATATAATAGTATATTTTATTAAGTAAATTCATTGAAGGAAAATGTCTTTGGAATAGTCTTTTCGGCTCCAAAAAATACGATTTACTATTAAACTCTTAGCTATTTGACATGTTTGATTTCAAAGGTCAGCTTACATAGCTTCAGGAGCTTGGACTTCAAAATTAATTATTACCAGATTTTATGCTTATATGACAAACAGAGATATTTTGCCAATATCTTTATTGGTTAAGTGAGAGAAAGTGAAAAGAAGCCTATTCTCAGACAATATCGACAAGAGAAACTAATATCCCCGGAGTTGTGTCTATACCAAAACGAGCAATTTGTAACATTACCGTTACCTTAATGAACAATAAGCCTATTCGCTCCTATATACTCTCTTTCAAGTTTTATTGATATAAATTGCACGTTGCCCGTCTTAGTGTGGGGTTATGGAATTTTGCGGTAGTAAGTGCATAAAAATTAATACGATAAGCTCATCCACTTAAGTTTAAAATGAAAGAGCATTTTGTTTCGCCATAGGAATTAAAGCAAATGATAAAATTTCTGTTTATGTCGGATTTTTCGGAGCGGCTGTGTGAGTCTTGAAGATCGGAAAACACAATGGCTCGAGATTCCTATAAAGAAATACTCTTTTCACCTGGTAACATCAATTTTCCGGTTCCTTTCGTGCTGATTTCCACCTGTCAAAAAGCGGAACTTCCATGTCACACTTCGTTTAAACAGAAAACAATAGCCCCAGATAGTTGCAAAACGGGATTTGAGAATAACTTATTGTGTCGTATTGAAAATTATCTAAGCCGCAAAAATAAGACCTTCAAAAGTGATTGAAGGGCTTCTAATTAGGTAAGTCGGTTTGTGGAAGCTTTTATAAAGAAACATGACTTTGCCGTTGTTTCCCCAAGATAATACTTTGTGAAAACATCGCCTTCTTTCCTATATTATAAGAATCCAGCTAAAAGAAATCAATCCCGTTTTATTATTCATGAAGTTGTTACAGATCTTAGCAGTAATCATTATGGCATTTTCCGAAAACAGTGATGGCATCGGTACAATCCACATTTCAAATCCTGGTGCCAAGTCGGATAAAAAGGCGTTACTGTGTTCTAATAGTAAGTTGGTTGCTGGTGACAGTGTACCCTTTTTTTTCTATTATCTGGCAGAAGAAATATTGCAGATGTTTAGCTCCAAGAAGTACTTGAGCGTAAACGAAGGTGGGCTTCTTGTCATGAACAAAACGCCAACCACAGGATTTCGCTTGGAAAAGTCAAAAGGAATACGCAAAAAACAGAAGATAACTTACCAGGGAGATAAACATTTCCAGCTTTGTGGAAATAATCTGATAGCTTACAACAGCAGCTGTTCGGGTGCACGTGACATTACTCTCGTTTATAAGGAGTTTAAGTAAGTGATTTTCTCCCTATATAGTGACTTATAATATACTACTCTTTTTTTGAATTTCACGGTATTGAACAATAACTTCAAATTAAATATTCACTCACTGGCCATTCTGTTGGCGAAACTTGCATAGAAGTAACCAATTGCGATCTTATAGGGTTTATTACACCATTATTGGCCGCAAATTCCAACCGGCCACGATCATTGTATCAACTCATTCTGCCCATAATTGTGAAAAGTTTTACGGCCAGCCACCTTTTTGAGTTGGTATTCTTCGTAGAGTAAAAACGCAGATTACCTTTATCTCTTTTAATTGACCGTGACTTTATAAATGATTGACTTCAAGTCACTGCTATGTCTTTACAAGTAAACACACAAATAATTTGTGACAAGAACGTTGAAGTATTGTAAGTATACCAAAACTTCACTAGACTCGGGTGCAGAATTGTTACCAAGATTATTTTAATTTGCTCGAGCCTGGGATTCTTTCTTTTTATTCACTGAAATTGCCGCATTGAAATGTTCTCCAACTCGCCTATACTTGTTTCTAAAAACTTGATGGAATATAATTCTTTTCTGATTGCAATTAAAACTCTCCGTGGGTACAGTCCTACTGACCCTGATAAATACGAGATAGTGTATTGACTATAAAGAGTTAAACAATATCATCAGTTGTTCTGGGTCCATACTTTTCTGAAGCAGTGAATTAGCACGGCAGCCGATTTGGTCCCGTTCAATACATACCCGCCGGTTCAGAGCAGAAAATAAATCTCACCTATAAAACAACCATATTTCCATCCAAGCCGAAAAATAACCAGAAGTTAGACATAAGCATGAAGATCTTACCCTTTTTAGCAGCCATTCCATTAGCTTTCACACAGAATAATGTTGGGTTTGGAATCCTTCTGATTTCTTTGATTGAAAATACCCCCACACAGGGCCCATTAGCCATCACAAATAATCGGTTAGTGGTAGGCGACACCACCGAGGTGTTTGATTATTATCTGGGTGCCGGGGCATTACTCCTGCTTCGCACTAAGAAGTTCTTAAGTGTCAGCAAGACGGGCCGGTTAATCTTGAAAGTACAACCTCGAACGGGATTCTTTGTGGGCGAGAAGTGGGCTTCGGATGGTCAAAGAAGGTTAATTTACCGTGAGAAGGTCCAATTCCAACTCTGTGGTGATGGGCTGATTGCAGTTTTCGGCTCATGTGAAGGTGCTCGCAATATCACCATTATATTCCAAGACTATGTGTAAATGTTTGGCAGTCAAGACTTTTTATTCTGCGGTTTCAAATTCATTCCAATGATTTATGAATAACTTTTTATTTCTTTATACCGCAATGCAGAACTCAATTGATTCTATGGTAGGTAGTATTCGAATAAAGATATGTTAGCTAGTATATTGCGGTATTCGTCAGATTCCTGATCTGCATTCCGGGAACAATACTTTACAAACATTGTTGGAAGAGGCATGCAAAACAACTGAGCTTCCACCTTCTAGGTGACTTGCAATATTTTCCATAACTATAAATAGAAATGGTACGAAACAGTTTGCTATTTTGGTAAGATTCTCTGCAAATTGGATGGTTTCACACAGAATAGTGAAGCCTCTGTTTGGGGAATCCTATGGATTGAGTCGGTGATACCACTCAGGTTGAAACCCACTTCTTGGATAGGAAAATACATCGAAATATATGACTTGCGGGATTCCTTGAAACCATGAACTCAAATAAAATCTGTGCATTTTTTTTTTATTTTGGGAGGTGTTTTGAACCATAAGGAGCGTACAACCCCAATTAGCACTCAACATAAGTTGGAGAAGTCAACCGTCTTGAATGGGACAGTAAGAAGCCGGAATTTATATGCCAGAAAGTCGATTGAAATTCACAGTGGGAAACTCATGACAAGTTTCCTAGAGACAGGTACCTTCATCCGTTTAATTCTATGTCTTGTCACTGCAATGACATTTCCTTCTGTTTCGTATTATTTTAATCACACAAAGTATGGATGTTGGAAAGAGTATCTTGATGAATGGTCCATTTTTCCCTTAATAATGAAAGCTTTCGGGTTTCTAATGGCTCCCTTCTTTTACTCCAATTTCTCCAAAACTTTCTTTCCAATGCTGAGGTATGGCTCCAGAAGGGCTGGGTCACCTCCAGAAACAACAACAGGTTTTCCCAGATCAGATTGGACACAAATAGTCTCGTTAAGAGGAATAGAGCCTAGCACATCAAGTCCATGTGCAAGAGCTTCACGACGAGCACCATCCAGACCAAAAATGTGGGATTCATGGTGGCAGTTCGGGCACACAAAATGGCTCATATTCTGAACAAGCCCCAAAATGGGAATATTGACTTTATTGAACATGGCAATTCCCTTGACGGCATCAATTAACGCGATATCTTGGGGTGTAGACACAATAATTGCTCCATCGACTTTTAGCTGCTGACTAATTGTGAGCTGTGTGTCACCGGTTCCTGGCGGCATATCGATGACCAAGTAGTCGAGTAACGGCCATTCTACCTCGAAAAGAAGTTGCTGTAAAGCTTTCATCACCATTAGTCCACGCCATACGACGGGGTTTTCTGGGGCCACCAAATAACCCATTGACATCGATGGTAATCCATAATTAGAGAGCGGAATCAACTTCCCCGTCGACGAGAGACGCGGTTCGCCTTGAAGACGAAGCAATTTTGGTATCGATGGCCCAAAAATGTCCACGTCAAGTATCCCACAAGACTTGCCAAGTTTCTTTAGGGCCAATGCAACATTGACGGATACAGTCGACTTTCCAACGCCACCTTTGGCGGAAGAAACCAAGAGGATCTTCGCCACATTATCAATCCGGCGGCGTACGGGCAACCCACGGGACATACGAGGTATTTCCGGTCCAGAGCCCACTTTTGGAAGACCCAAGGGATTTTCGTGAGCCCGTATGATACTACAGTGGAGACCTCTTGTGGCCACATATCGCAGGGATATTTTCGGTAGCGATGATTTGAACATATGAATCATAGTGTTATTAAAGCGAATTCTCTGATTTATAGTACCACGGAATAATTTCAAAGTGGCTTGAAGGTTTGGTGAAGGAGTTTCTGGTGCTCTATTTTCTTGTCCGTAGATTCGGCTGGGCCGCGGCCTCTTGATGTTGAGCGATGGGCCTGCCCGAGACCCCAGATATTACCATGGACGGCCAATTTATCAAAACCAACAAATAAAAAAAAAATAGAATAGCACCTGAATGGCATATACTTGAAAGTTACTAAGAAAAGTTTACATATATACTCTTTGGATTGTCTTCTGGTATTTCCAATTCTTCTTATGAACTAGCTAATATTTTAGTCTCGGGCCTTGGAAGGGCTAGGAAGTGTAGACCAAGCAGGTCGATTGGTTGATAAAGATCATTGAGGCAAGATAAATAAAAGTCGGACCTTTTGAACCATTCAAGACTGATTCACCCATGGTGCCTTAGAAGAAACAAACATTAGGCTTGGAAAAGAAAACTCAATAAATGTTCTGATTAGCCTGGGCAAGATTAAGGGCCAAGAAATGGCACCAGAGCCGCACCGCATTATTGGCCCCAGATCGCCCAAGAATATCGACTTAAACATATGATACAGCCAAAATGATACACAAGGCCATTTTCCAGAAATTCAAAACTAGTCATGCCGCTCCCACTAAGTTCTTAAGCAATCTCACCTAGCCAAACTCCTATATCTTTGGTAGGGATAACCAAATGTTTTGACTGCAAAACTTACAACTTCGATATATATACTCTTCCTCGCGTCTCATCTCCCCAGATATGCGCGGTCGCGAAGACGGCCCCAAAACTCCTCATGAATATCTGATTTCCAACCATTATCAATTCTTCAAACACCCTTCACAATCTGTACTAGTATAGCAGCATTCACTCATTTCCTCGGACCACTGAAATTTAAAAAAAAAAATTAAAAAAATACCACAAAACCACACAATATATCCCCTGTAAATAGCTTACAACCTCGTTTCGGTTGTATAACATAGCCAATCCAGTATCCACATAAAAGAACAAAAACCATGACCAGACCAACCATCTATGCGCTCTCTACAAAACCAGGCCGTGCTGCTATAGGAGTGATCCGAGTGTCGGGGTCTCAAGCAACTCACGTATTCCATCAGCTCACAAAAAGTCGCCGGGATCCCGCTCATCGCACTGCTAGTTTACGCTCACTTTATGGTCAGAAAGGGCTTCTTGACCACGCATTGACGCTATTTTTTAAAGGCCCAAAGTCATATACTGGTGAAGATTTATTGGAATTGCATGTTCATGGTGGCACGGCCATTATTAACGCAGTCATGGATGCCGTCAAGAAAATCCACCGCCCAGCAGAAGGTGTGCACGTGCGGTATGCTGAACAAGGCGAATTTTCCAAACGGGCCTTCCTAAACGGACGTTTTGACTTGACAGAAATCGAGGGAATTCGTGAAATGATTGATGCGGAAACGGAAACTCAACGTGTAGGTGCGTTGGCGTCTCTCACCGGTACAAATCGAGCCTTAGTGGCTCGCTGGAGGAGTGAAATCGTTAATAACGTAGCCTTGCTCACAACAGTGATTGATTTCGGTGAAGAGCATGATCTTGAAGAAACAATGCAGCTTTTTGACAATGTCGAGCGTAACATTGATGGGTTGATTCGTGAAATTTCGGAATATCTCCGAAAAGTAAAGGGCTCCGAAATCCTAATGCGTGGTATTAAGGTCACATTGATGGGCCCGCCGAACGCCGGCAAGCTGTCGCTTCTTAATTTTTTGGCCAACAGTGACTTGGCCATTGTTTCTGACATCGCCGGGACCACGCGTGATGTAATTGATGTACCCTTGGATATCGAAGGATACAAGATTATCGTAGGGGACACTGCGGGAATTCGGGCAATTCTGGAGGCGGGTCAGATCGAAAAGGAGGGTATCAAACGTGCCAAACAGAAGGCTTTGCTTGGAGATATTGTCTTGGTGGTTGTTCCTGTAGATGAGCCCATATCTGACGATATTCTCGACCACGTAAGCTTGCTCCATGATGCTAAACGTCACGTCGTTGCTGTATTAAACAAAAGCGATTTAAAACCTGGGCAAGATGTTGCTGCTGTGAGGGCTGATCTTGCACACCAGCTTGATATCCCGGTAGAAAATGTATTTTCTGTCTCTTGTTTAACTGGAGAAGGTATGAACCCGCTCAGGGAAGAACTCGTGCAGCTGTTCAAGCGCGTGTCTATGTCAACGAGCTCTGACCCTGTTGTCATCTCTGCGAGAGCCCAGGATTTGCTCGAAAATGACGTTCTTTATGGACTTGAGCAATTCAAGATCTGGAAGAATGCAGACGACGTGGTCTTGGCATCGGAATGTCTTCGCCAGTCGGTGGAGGGGATCGGAAAGATCACTGGCGAGGCCGTGGGTGTTGAGGAAATTTTGGGTGTGGTTTTTTCGAGCTTTTGTATTGGGAAGTAGTCCTAGTGACTCGAACAATGACTCTTTGAAAAAAGAAAGACACGCCCTGTACCCGTCCCTGAAACAGTCCCCAGAGGTGCAACCTAGCAAGGTTCAGGATGACATTAAATGATATCGATATATTAACGGGAGCCATGTCATTAAAAAATGATAGAGTGATGGATCGTTCTTTTGAAATCTGCATAACCTAAAAAAAAAAAAAAAAAAAAAGCCCCTAAAGCTTTTTATGTTTCTGCTTGTGTGGACTTTCCCGATTCCATTGGAAATTTTGATTTTCACTTCTGTCATCACCACGGTTATTAAAGATCATTCATTTTTATTTCAAAGGCATACATCAGACTTGTGTCCAAACTTTCTCTCTTTATTACTTTGCCTGTCAGGAAGCAATATTTATTGGCGACGATATTGGCACCACGCTGGCCTATTCTCACGGATGCTCCTTCTTATCCTGGGTGTTTGATCGTGAGCAACTGAACTTGAGAAATTATTGAACCTACCCAGTTCTATACCTTTTACCAGGTTGTAATTTATCGGCATTTCTTTGTTGGCCTCGCTACATATACCATCTCAATCGGCTTTCTTGCTGGTTCCGAAGTACCGATCTGCTTTGTTGCAATACGAAGTTTTCGGGAATATCTCTATTGATGTTTCTCCATACTTGGCTTCGAAATAGTTCATATTCAAGACTTTAAACTTTCCGTTTGAGAAATTTCTGGCAAGGGTGGCAAGTCCTAATATTATAATACAGAGAATAATTTAAGGTTGGTCAACGTGCTTTCTCGGTAGTTTGACAATACGACGATAAACACCATAATGCCAAGCCATCCACTTTATGGTGGGCTTTATAGGGAACATTTTGCAGTCAACTTTTAGGAAGTTGAAGTCACTCAATTTAAAGTAACAAAGTCTCAAGATAAAAAATTCAAACTTTTTAGATGAACTGAACTCGTGCTTGGTTTTTTGAACCACCCTCGTTTCCTTTTCAAAGTTGTGGGCATTGTTTAGGTTACCGGTATTATTTTACAATAGCTTAATATTTATCTTATATAATAGTATACACTCATGTTCGTAGGTGATGATTGCTTGGGCGTAGCCAGAATTACATCTGCAAGGAGACACCTATCATCCACATCGAAGAACATGATAGAGAGGAGAAAGTTCTGTTGGTTTTGTTATGTGGCTCGATGCCCACAATTTCATATGCGTATTGTACATTGTTAAGTATTTCCGAGCTTCTGTCATCAGGTTCATCAGCACGTCGCCGCGTGTTTATGTGCTTATGCACCATGAGATACTACAAAAAGGGTAAATTTCTCCACGTCCCAGTTGAGCTTTATCTGCTGCATCTGGTGTCTGGTATGACGACCGGCAATTGCCGTGGGTTCTTCCTCTGTGCTTTTCTTCTTTAAGCTCTTCGACAAACTTGGTGAGAGCCTCAACTCAAAATTGATCATGTTGAGGCCATAGTTAAGTTTCAACTCGTAGGTGAGATTGAGGAGTTTGGTCTCACTGTCGACGGGATCCACCTCCTCGGTCATTTCACATCCATTGTCTATTTCTTCATCGTTCAACGATAACGAGCACATGAAATCCTCCTCGGCTTTGCCTTTTAGAAGACCCTGACCGTCAATTAAATCATCGCGCTTGATGTTATAGATTAGTTCGTGCAATCCCACTTTAAAATTAACAATGGGCGTTGAATCACGGGGTAGTGTGATGCTGTATGCCTTAGTCGAATACCCGAGTGGTTCAAACTGATATTCGAAAAAAGTGGCAGCGTTCAAGACGGGTGCTTCCGGGTAGAGAGCCTTTTTGAAAAGCTGTGCTCTCAGAAGCTGTTGCTGGGGCTGGGATGCCAAAGAGTCCATTATCTGCGATGCTGCTGTCTGAGATGATACGAAAGCCACGCGCCTGATAAACACGTCGTCACTAGATGGAATTGTTTTAGATTTACCCATGGCACACAGTTCCAGCGGATCAAGGGGTTCGGAATCATCCCCATCCTCATCTGCAGCGGCAGTTTCCTCGTCGACCTCGCCGGATTCTTGCTTGAGTCGGGCAGCTTCAAGAGCAGCTAGTCTCTGTTCCTCTTCAATGAGCTTTTTTGGCTTTCTACCACGTCTTTTTTTAGGGGGCTCATCGGTGGTAACTACAGAAGTTGTGGCACCGACAGCACCGCCGACGGCAGCAGTTACGCCAGAAGCCTTGCCCTTCAAGTTCAACTTAAGTTTAACTGGTTCTTTGGGTGCCTTGAGAGTGAGTTTCAAGCCAGGCTTAGAGTCAGCGACAAGGGCGTTTTTAAGCGCGGCAAACTTCTCGGTGAATACCAGACGCAACTTCTCCAGATCCTCGTGGATAAGTGAGGATGGATCGTTGTAAGTTTGCGCGTTTGAGAAGATTAACATCGTAGCATCGTGGAATGCCTGTAAATTTTCAAGCACTGACTTTTCTTCGGAGAAAAGTTCCCCCAGAGCCACTTTGGAGCGCACACTAGTGAATGAAGTTGGGTTTTCAATCACCTGGAAATAGTCTGGGTATTCTTCTGGGTCGATATCATCCATAAATGGACCACTGAGTTGGCCCTCTCCAGGAAAATCGTGGCCAATGACATCTTCCAACACATCAAGACATACCTTGGGTAAATCGGTAGTTTCGGACTCCGAATCGGCGGCTAAGTTAACTTCGGGTGCATGTTCTTCCACGTACGCCAAAAGTTTGGCGGCGTCTTCAACAATCCATGAGTTTGGGTCGTTGTACTTCACGGCGTTGTCGTGCATGAGAAGAAAATCAGCAACAAACTCGTCCGCCGACGAGTATGCGTCTCGCGCCACTTTTTTCAGAATTTCGTTGAGAGATATCGGCTCCTCAATGAGGGTGTAGTAGTCAGGGTAAAGTTTCTTGGAGGGAAGTTTGACAAAGGCAGTCACAAGAAGCCGAGATTCATCGTCGTCCTGCAAATTGTCCAAATCATCAAGAAGGTCTTTGAAAGGAGCCAGAGTTGATTTGGGTTTCTTGGCGGCACCGCTTTCGAGCAGAGCTGGTCTTTTCACGCGAGGCATGCTAGAAAATATTATGTCTGAGGTAAGTGATGTTGATTTTTGATGTGTTTAGATGTTTTGAGTGAGGGTCTAGGAGTGTTTTTATTTGAGTATTGGTTGTGTTTTCGTTAGGTAGTGTACTGTACTGTAGAGCGCACGAAAAAATGTATTCGAGGCAGTGGTCTACGCTGGAACCGCACCTGTATTATCAGAATACCCACCCCATGTACTTCAATCGGTCAAATTGTTGAGACACTTTTCTTTGTGAATATTTTTTAATGTTTTATGGAGGTTCAAAAGTAGATTTTTGCGGTTTTCGGCCATCAAAATTGGATGGTGTACTGCTTCTTCTCGACCACAAATTTTCGATCCTGTTTTGAAAGGTGCGCCTGGCTAGTAGCATTCAGGCTAACTGCTCAGTTTAATGTTGTTCTGGATGGGGCCGCAGGTTCACAATGAGTCTTTGAACAGTAGTCTGAGGCATTGAGTTGGGCATAATTTTTCTAAGTTCGTACATATGGCTGATATTTATTGACGACGAGTCATAATACGTCAAACTTCTGTCTTTCCTCTGTTCATTAATATAATTCTTTCCTTTTTTTTGATTGTGTTTTTAATAATCTAAGCGTGAAGAACCTACAAATAGAAATTGAAACCTTAGCTCTGAATTTTCAAAACACCCTTTTGAGGAATTTAAATCGTTGGAATTAGCTTCAAAGTTTACAGTCAAGGTTACTTTTTTCAACTGATAGCATTCAACCAAAACATGTCATGAAAATCTCTAAAGACCATATTTTGATGTCTTTCTCTGAGGAAGACCGATTATTAGTACGTGAGAGTACGGCCGCGAATAAATCTATACCACGCGCGTTCAACAAGTACACGAGCCTACATATATCCTCTTTTATTTGTATGACCTATACTCTATCAAGTTTTTCCTGATTTCGATTTTTATAATTCTCCAGAGTCTGATCTTGTGTGTGCTTTCATATAACCTATCAACTGTCGATACTACCTACTATGTAATTCTGCAATACTCTTACCTGTGGTGAACATGTTTTGATCCGATGATACTCCAGATTAGATCAGAGCTTCTTAGTCTATTGCTTCGTCCAAATAAGTAAGCTGCAGGGCCGAAGTACAGTTGTTAGAACCTCGGGGAGCCCAGTGCAAACTTGGCCCCACTTACACACCACATTTGTAATGACTGAGATCACAAAATTTTCACCTCGGTTGATTGTATTGCCTCTCAACAAAAGTATTACAAAAAGGTCAAAAATCGAAATCCTTTTACTGCTAGGGCCGCACTAGGTCGTGCTTGCGAATAACTCACTACATCTACCGAATGAAGTTTATACAACATTACGCTATAAAATTCTCGGTAGTCACCAATTAAAGTTTTTTTTTCTAAATAAAAAACGTTATTTTTATTTATCCAAATCCACAACAATAACTAAAGTAAGGTGCCTTTTATAGATTACAAACCTATTCTATAGCTTACAAATATCAATTTGTAGCACCGATACCGGTCGCACTCCGGCCCCGGATTTTCTCGCCCACCGGCTTCCGCCTGGGCCCAAAACCCATTGATAAACCTCGCACCTTCCATCAGCCATAGAGCTTATCCGATTCTCATCAGACCCTGGTATTTTCCACCACCAGATAGGAAAAGACAATAATTCCTAAGAGGACATTGAAATACGAACCTCCAACACTCTTTACCGCTTTGTTCTTTAAAGAATCCCGAAATTTCTCACTCATGACTATGTCCACATCACTAGTATCCAGTGTCACTATTCTCTTTGGTAGTGAGACCGGCAATGCCCAGGATTACGCCTACTATCTTGCCCGAAAGCTCCGCTACTACTCGCTCCACCCCACAGTGGCGGCTCTTGATGACTATCCTCTTAAAAAATTGGTAACGGAAACGCGATATTTGGTGGTGATTTGTTCCACCGCAGGCCAGGGTGAGGTGCCACGAAATGGCCGCAAGTTCTTGAAGTTTTTACTCAAGAAAAAGCTTCCGCATGACCTCCTCAATCATGTAAGCTTAACTTCATTTGGTTTGGGCGACTCTTCTTACCCGAAATTCAACCATGCAATCAAGAAGTTGCACACTCGTTTGCTCCAGCTAGGATGCTCGGAACTCTCTCCACGATGTGAGAGCGATGAGATGTCTCCTGAAGGCGTAGATAACTACTTTTCCGAGTGGATGCATACGTTACTTCCTGCTCTTTGTAAACACTTCCCCGAGCTTCCACAAATCGATGATCATGTACTACTCCCGCCAAGTATGCCGGTGGCTATTTCGGTCGGAGAACCGGACCAGTTCTACGAAACGCAAAATCTTAGCTTGACACGAACTGGCGTGGGCTTGAATGTGGGCACACTTGTGCGGAACCAGCGGGTAACCGCCGCTGATCATTTCCAGGACGTGCGCCATGTGGTGATCGAGTCCGACCACACCGAGTTGAGCTATGTGCCCGGCGATACTGTGGCGCTCTACCCACAAAACGATCCGCGCAGTGTACAATTACTTTTGGAGCTGCAACCACATTGGCTAGCAGTTGCCGATAAGCCCCTCCGGATCATGGGCAAGACGCCGGCACTCGAAGGTGGTTTGATTTCCCCACAAACGCTCACTTTAAGAACACTTATTACCTACCACCTTGATATCCTGTCGATTCCAAGGCGCACATTCTTTGCACTTCTTTTCCACTTTGTAGATGCACTGACCGCTGACGGCGAGCGCGAGAAAGAAAAACTCGAAGAATTTACCAGACTCGACGAAAGCGAGGAGCTCTACAATTACGCCAATCGACCAAGACGGCTGATTTTGGAAACGGTGCAGGAGTTCCAACAGAATTTGCACATTCCCATTGAGTACGTGCTTGATCTTTTCCCATTAATCAAGGTGCGGCTTTTCCTGATTGCGTCGCGCCCGTCACCCACACTGGTGGAGTTGGTTGTGGGCATTGTAGAGTATAGAACAATGCTCAGGCGGTTGCGAAAAGGTTTATGTACGAAATGGCTCAAGGGAGCCGGAACGGGCGAGAAAATCATATTTTCTCTACACAAGTCCAATCTCAAGTTCCAAGGGTCCGACGCGAAGTTGCCTTCCCAGTCCCAATTTCAATTCCAATCCCAATTGCAGTTGCAGTTGCAGCCACCCCCACCGGTATTAATGGTGGCTCCTGGCACGGGAATCGCACCAATGAAACTGTTGATCGAGCACACAGCAGGTACCCGGGAACTTCACCTATTCTACGGATTCCGAGACTCAAAAAAAGACTACTTGTTCTCGGAAACTTGGTCTCCTTTACAGGAAAATGGCCAGTTATCGGTGTATGCGGCAGTTTCGCGTGAACCGGGCTACCCATATAAGTACGTGCAAGACCGGTTGTTTGCCGAGAAAGATACAGTCTTGCGGTTGCTTCTTGAACAACGGGCAATTTTGTTCCTTTGTGGATCCAGTGGTAAAATGCCCACGCAGGTGCGCTTAACCTTGGTTGAAATCCTTCGTGACCATGTACCTGAACCGGAGAAGTTCTTGATTGATATGGAGAATGAGGGCAGGTATATTCAAGAGACGTGGTGAGTATGCACACTTCACCACGGACTGCACACAGGCCCTCACAGGTCCGGGTTCAAATTCCCCATCCATTCATCCATCGTATCTTGGAACTCGAAACCTGTGCTTTTCAAGATCCCCATACTTGGCTGGATGTTGCTTTTGAATAGATTAACTAGTGGATCAATACCCCGGGCCACTTTGTTGGGGTCGCGGCTAACCGCATATGTTCGCGGATATGCGAAGTATCCGCCCCAAATCACTGTTGACGGGAAGTCGTATACCACGGATGAGTGGACCAACGTTCCACAGCTGATCCTCTCCCTCACCGACCGCCAGCTCCACCAAAACCCTAACCATCCGATTGGGATTCTCCGCGAGTTGATCCAGAACAATTTCAAAGACTTAGGATACACCTTTTACAACGATTTTCGCCCCACGGTCACGACGTTCCAAAACTTCGATGTTCTTGGATTCCCTGCAGATCATCCAGGAAGATCCAAGCTGGATACTTATTACTTGAACAAGGACCATCTCCTCAGAACACACACATCGGCTCATGAGCATGAGTGCTTCCAAATTTGCGAGACCCCAGGATATTTCATTACTGCAGACGTATACAGAAGAGACGAGATCGACCGCACACATTACCCCGCTTTCCATCAGATGGAAGGTGCACGGTTATGGTCTAAGAACAACCCAGACTTGTTGAAGGAATTGCAGGATGATATTGACTCCATTCCTCAAACAAATATTATTGTCGAGGATCCTTTCAGGGAAGTGCCATTCAACGCAGAGAACCCAAAACAGGAATACATGAGTGGCCCAGAGGTGCAACTCGTTGCCACACACTTAAAGAAGACGGTAGAGTATATGGTGAATTTGGTTTTCGAAAAAGCTCGCGAGTCTGCCTTGAAGGCCGGGTCTACGGAAGAGTACTTGAATGAACCTTTGAAGATCAGATGGGTTGAAGCGTACTTTCCATGGACATCTCCCTCTTGGGAGATTGAGGTTTGGTGGAAAGGCGAATGGCTCGAGTGTTGCGGATGTGGTGTGGTCCAGCAACAAATCTTGTTGAATTCAGGACTTTCCGTAGATAAATTGGGCTGGGCCTTTGGCGTTGGCTTGGATAGAATTGCTATGCTTCTTTTTGGGGTTCCAGACATTAGACTTTTTTGGTCGTTAGACGAAAGATTTGGCCGTCAGTTCACCCAAGGTACGATTTCCACTTTCCAGCCCTACTCCAAATACCCAGGTATCAGAAGAGACGTCAGCTACTGGCTTGCTTCCGAGTCACCTTTACATACGAATGATGTCATGGAGATTGTGCGTTTGCATGGTGGAGACTTGGTGGAGAGCGTGGTGCTCAAGGATGAGTTTGTTCACCCAAAGACTGGCCGCAAATCTCAGTGCTACGGCATACATTTCCAGTCTATGGACAGAAATTTGACCAACGAGGAAGTCAACGGTATTCACAAGTTGGTGGAGAAGGATTTGGTTCAAACCTACGGTGTCGAAATCCGTTAGAATGTATATAGAATGTTTGAGTCTTCTCAGCAATACCCTCCAGCACAGTGACCGTCCCGCAAAAAGAACACAATAGAAGTGCTGTAAATCAATAGAACAATAAATAGAAAGGGATTGAAAGAGCAAAATAAGAAAAGTGATTAAAAAGGAAATAAAAAAGGAAAAATAGAAAACACATACCGAAAAACTTATTATTTTAAATATTGTACTGCAGGTAACACATCATGGCCAATTGAGGAACCTAGAAAAAAATTGAGGAAGAGAAATCAGTTAAGAGTTTCTCCAGCACCACAAGTTTCCCACATTTCGTCACTGAAAATGCTTGGATTGAGACTGTTTACAAGCTTGAGGTTTTCTCAACCCCTTGCTCGCATTGCGATGCCACAACCAGCTGTGCAAAGCATATTTGGCATGATGGCTAAGAGATATAAGCACGAGTACGCTCCTAGATTCAAACAAATCAGGAAAGCGTTCAAGGGAAGAGTCACAGTCAGAACCGGAGGATCTGTAAAGGGAAACTCGTTGGAATTTGGACAGTACGGGTTGCGGTTGAAGAGTAACGGTATCCGGATGACGGCCACTCAACTCAAGGAGGCCGATAAAGTGATACAGAGAGAAATCAGACCTTCAGGAGCCACGTGTGTGACGAGATTTGCATGTAACATCCCTGTTTGTGTTAAGGGAAACCAGACAAGAATGGGAAAGGGTAAAGGTTCGTTCGAGTACTGGGCTTGTAGAGTTCCTACGGGCAAGGTTTTGTTTGAGATCAAGGGAGAAATCCACGACCGTGTGGCCAGAGAAGCCATGAGAAAGGCCGCCGATAAGTTGCCAGGTCTTTTTGAGGTCATTGATGCAAACTCCAAGATCCGCGTGAGTACTACCGAGTTGATCGAAAAGCCAAGTGTGGTAAACTACGTTGAGTTGATGAAGGAGAAGCCCACGAAGAAATGGACAAACATCGAGATGTCGAAGCTTCCGGAGTACAGATTGTACCGTGGCCGTTAATGTCGTTGTTAATTTCCCTACAGATAGGTAAGGGTATTTGTGAACATAGACTTGTATAGGGAGCGTGGGTGCTCCAATCAGCAACCGGAACAGGATTTTTGAGACACTTCGTCGATGGTGAAGTTCTAATCTTTCAGGCTTATCTGACGCGACGGATCAATAATGCCATAGAACCACGTATTTTAACGTAGAGAGGATAATCGATCTTACCGTGTGGTGATTCATTGGAAAATATGCCCATGGAATTCATCATAAGGAGTGATTGCATAGTGGCCAAGAAGCAATCTTATGAAGGGAAGTGGCTGATATGAAAGACCCCACTAACTTGTATGTGATGTCAACTAGGTTTATTGCTATTTTCTGGGGCAGGAAAAATTCCTGAGGGATCATTAGTAAAGAAAAAAGTACCGCCTACTCACGAAAAAGAACGCGGTATTTTTATACTATTGCTTCTAGGGCTTTTTTCGTGGTTATTTCAAAAATTCATGGCCTCAAAACGGTGTACATAGTTAACTGATTCCTGGGACCAGAGGGTAGATACATTTCTCCGGGAAATTGCTTCATACTTCCGAGACCCGACCAAAAGATCATGTTAATGTAAGGTTTTATTTCATACCGACTCAAACTACAAGAAAAAAAAAACACTAGATATATATTTTTTATTTGGGAATGATCAAAACAACTGGTTGCGGTCTAGTAGAGTGTGTAAAGTAACACTGCAACCAGGAAATTGTGGGGGCTCCACCATCAACAGAAGCGCGTTAGAGTGGATCGTTTTTTCCTACTACTTTTCTTCTCGTCAGGGAAATGGTTCTGGCACTGAAAGATACAGGTAAGTTGATCGCGCACGCGCTTGCACAAGCACAGAAAGTCGTTGACGCGGATACCGAGGTGTCGACAATTGACCTTGGGCTTTTGGCCAACCTCAACACCAACCAGTTTCTCAACTACATCAAGTTAGACCAGCAACTCGGTCTGCTTGAAGAGGACACGGCCAAAATGCTCGCGTGGAAGAAAGAGGCGGACTTGCTTACTGGGGAATTAGACCATATTGAGAAGCAGGTTGATGCTCTAGTCGCAGTGACTGATGAACTTGCGACATGGTGCGATGAAATTTCTGGGCTGGACCAAGCGAAGTAGATAAAGTAGAGGATAAAAAGAACTCGGTGTATGTGTTGCTGCCAATAATCATTGTATGTGTGGAAGTGATCTGAAGATCAAGCAGAGGGTGTGAAAGAGAGGGACTATTGGGATTTACATCCCGCCCAGCTCTTTTGGAAGGTATTGTGAAAGTTGAACTTGTTTGAGGACTCTAAGAACGACTGTGATCTTGAAAAGGCTAAGCAAGTTGGATATGGTCAAATTCAAGTGTGGCATACAATTTACAATTGACGTGGTAGAAATACCACGGCGTTCGCCCAGTAATGTTTGTTTAAGCATGGCGTACGATCTCATTACACTCAATGTGCATGTCTATCGCTATATGATACTTATTGCATCACGTCCAATATTGTCGAAAAAACAATAGCATACAGAAACCAGAAACCAGAAACCAAAGTCGAGGTGCAGAGATTTCTGAATGTGAGATGCAATCGTCTCCTGGTTAATTCGTCCTTCCGCATGGTTGCAACCTCTGTTTCACTCGCTGCTTATGATCATATCCTGGCGATATATGGGTCTTAAGTGTTTTAAGATATTAGTGGAAGGCACAGAATTTTGGTGTATGAGATTAGCGGTACCGGTAAGCCTTCAATCTACATCGGCTTTTCTTCCTGAGATATTGTTTTACGCATTATGTTGCTCTCGTGTTCACGAACCAAATATTCAAACAAGGGTTGAATCTAGGGATAGAGGTTTACTTTTCGTGTAACTATGTTTTTTGGGCGTACAAGGCCATTTTACACTGCAATTTCACCAAAATATTGATTTCACTTGGGTGTGCGATTTCGGCGATATATGCTATATAAGTTCAATTGCAATTATTGAACACATACATCAACCAGCCCTGCTCAAATAAAATAGCCAATTAGATTACAATGAAATTCAATAGTCACATTATTGCTCACATTATTTATTTCTTCCTTTGGTATTTGTGTGATCTTCGTCTTTTTTCTTCATGCTCGGTACTCTTCAATTAGCATATCTTCTTTTCGCTCGCTCGCTGCAAAACGCATTACACTTTTCTGTCACAAAGATGCAAAAAAAAGGAGAAAAACAACTCTTATAACCATTTGGATTCTTAGTCCTACTTACAACACAAAGAAAGACGGTGATCTAAGAAATCTGAACAACTCTGAACCCTTCTGAATATCTCTTGAGCAATAATTCTTCATCTAAAACTGAACAGCATCATAAATTATAGAGTCGACGGCTCTAATAGTTAATCTGCCAATTTTATTTTGCCTCTCAATGTTAAACATTTACCACTTCGTTATCGTCACCTTGATCTGCCTGGTGATTGGAGAACCAGAGCTTGCTCCAGCTGCAGCCCTAACCAATTTCCGAGACCTAAGTTTTTTCAACAACTTGGTACATTTTGTGGATGAAACTGCTCCAG
The DNA here is from genome assembly GCA_030572615.1 of Metschnikowia lachancei. NCBI lineage: Eukaryota > Fungi > Ascomycota > Pichiomycetes > Serinales > Metschnikowiaceae > Metschnikowia > Metschnikowia lachancei. The sequence continues at coordinate 154,026 of JAJMAK010000001.1, forward strand.
AAAAAGCCCAGAGTTTACCCCAAAAAGGAACGTCTAGGAACGAAGAAGAGAAAGGAACTGACTTCGATGGAGAGTACGATGACTCTGATATTAAAAGAACCTATGAAGAAGGTCCATCTGAAGAAGTTGAAAAAACACCCACAACCTTGATTTCCAAGAAGGGTGTAAAAGTGGAAGTCAACAAACAAAAGAAGGTCTCGTATGATACAGAGTTCACACTTAGTCTCAAATGGCGGCCATTCAGAACGGTCAAAAGTATCAAGAAAATGTTATTCTTCTTGCCCAAGAAAATTGAACAGACTGCGTTTGGAACATGGGAGCACTTGCGAGGCGGTTCTTCAAAAAAAAAGAAAGCATCCAAGGAGTCAAATGAAGGCTCAGAAGAAAAATCAGCTGCTGCCAAACCGGTCAAAGATTCTCGTCCATTTTATGAGCCATTCGATGATAATGATTTGGTGTATTGTGACGATGGTGGATCTGATAGCTGCTATGGGTATCCGGCCGATGTCTTTGAAGATGACTACTGGAGCGAATTTGACGAAGATGACGAAGAGGATGAATGTGAGGATTGTGACCATGATTGTGGGGATATAGATGAAGATGAGGACGATGACGATGAAGATGATGATGATGAATATCAGTTAGGTCGTTATTCCTCTGGGCAGTCAGAGTACGACGAAGAGTGCAGTGAAGGCGACGGAGAATATGACACAGGTGGAAGCACTGAAGATTGGCTGGAGAAAGATATCACAGCAGAGGTTGGTTCTGACCCGAATTATCCCTTCTTTGTGCGGCTTAGCTCTTATAACCCTGATTCACAGGAATCTTTCAACCTCACTACGCAAAACACGAAAGGTTTAGTTCGGAAAAGCTCAAAAGATGCGGGCCTGAAAGGTTCCAAAGATTCAGTTTTGGAGAGCTCAAAGAATTCCAATGTGAAGAGCACCAAGGACACAAGTCCGAAAGGCAAATACCCAATTCTGAAGAGCTCATACAGTCAAACTCTGCGACCATCAAGCGATTCAGCCTTGGAAACACCACACGAGGATATGCAAACAAATCATCGGAGCCGGAGGAGGTCCAGACATCGACCTAATTATGTGCTTGTTGACACCGACATTTTGGTCAACACCATATGCCCTCATATGCTTAATGACTTCAAGAGCTCCCCTCAGCAATGGGGTAAGAAGAAGGAGGTGTTTGTCAATATCTATAATGCGACGGTGCAAGGTCACGACCGAACCCGTTTCTTTCCCGGAGATCAAGTTTCTTCCATGGGATCTTTTATCCGCGGAAGCATCGGTACCCTTGTGGTGGGACTCCTTCTGTCGATTATTCCATTCTAAGTCCATCACGCTAATTACCACGCTATCATTAAGCAATTATACCACTACTTTCTCATGTCATACCACGCCCCTTACTCCTGCTTATTAACACAGATCTCGGGTCTTTTAAGACTCCTGCAAGGCCCGAAGTCTCTGCTGCATCTCGCTGATCAAATTCTCGTCTTCCTCTTCGATCGGAGAAGTAATCTCTTGGGGTTCCGGCTCAGGCAAGCCCGCAGACGGAACCTCGGTTGCTATCTTGGAAAACTTATCTTCGGTCAAGCTCAGAATAATCTTGTTTACTTCATCCTGAGACTCATCCTCCAATTCTTCATCCATATCCAAATCTACCATATCGTCCATCATTTCATTGATGATACCGGCCTTCATCAACTCCTTGGATAATTCTTGCATAGTATTTGTGATGGCACCAATGTGGATCAATGAATTGACGTCTTTCATGACCCCAGTCAGCGCCTGCATGGATTGAGTCAACTTCTTCATCTGCCACTGCTCATTAATTGCCATTGTTATTGACTCGAGCCGAGTTTTAGATACATGAAGTTTCTTGTATTGGTTATTCACATTGATCAACTCACGGGCGTATATTTTGGCCGATTTGAGGTCTCCTGCTTTGGCTGACTTTTTGATGAGAGCTTCAGTCTTCTGCTTGAGCGGCTGAAGCTGCCCAAGGGAGCGGTCAAGTTCTCTTTTGTTCTTGCGGAGAAGCAGATTGATCTTACGCATCTTGAAGGGTTAGTATTGAGGGGGTGAATATACCACAATATGGGCATAAAGTTGATGATCAAATAATACTTACCTGTTCTTTAGGGTCAGGGCCCCAGATTGCCTTCTTTACAAAATCCATTCTATAATAAATCAATAAGATTTGGTTGTAAGTTGTGTGGTTATGGGATTGTGTGGGTGAGTGGAACGGGCGATAAGATAATGTACTGGTGTACTGGTGTGGAAGTTTGAGTGATGATTTATTATCTTATGGATCACTACATTGCAGTTTCAGTGGATGGTATTTTTGTTGTTGCTTTTGTAATCTATCTTTTGCAAGTCTCTGATATTTTTGCTTTTGTTTGAGTATTTTATTAGAGTATAGAACTTCGTGACGTAAGTTTACATTGTGCACCGTGTACGGAATTACAAGTATCACGTGACGTGGTTCATACCGATTACGTACTGGTTATTGGTCCAATTGTTTATTAACAATTGAATATAGTTAATTACAATTTCGGTTTATATTGGCGCATATTATTTATTTCGGGAATATCAAACATTAACTACAATATTATACATGACTTTGTTAATGGAAGACATTGGAAAACCAGATTCCCGATACATCCTCTGGAGAGGAACAGAAAATCAGGGTCTTCTTCAACAGAATCGTTTGGCCCGTTCAGGCAAAATGTAGGGAAGAAACAAAGAGCCAATCACATAAGGCTACTCTCCTGAACCGAATAGTAAAATATATTTTGTTATACAGTAAACCAATAAGGTTCTTATGCAAATGAATGAGAGAAAGGTATGTGAGGGCGTATTCTGGTAGGAAACTACAGAAACAGATTATCTGTATGGAGCATCGGCGTCAATACAGTACTGCAACTCTTGCTCCCACTTGTCACCGTTCTCCAACAACTTTTCCTTGTTGTACAACAATTCTTCTCTGGTCTCTGTACTGTACTCGACATTTGGCGACTCCACAATGGCATCGACGGGGCACGACTCCTGGCAGTACCCGCAATAAATACACTTGGTCATGTCGATATCGTACTTGTATGTTCTTCTGGATCCGTCGATTCTCTCTTCGGCTTCAATAGTGATGGCCTGTGCTGGGCAAATGGCCTCACACAACTTACAAGCGATACATCTCTCCTCTCCACTTGGGTAACGTCTCAAGGCGTGCTCACCTCTGAAACGGGGGGAGATTGGTCCTTTCTCAAATGGGTAGTAGATCGTGTAAGGACTACGGAAAAACATCTCCATACAGATGTACATACCACGGGCAATTTCACTCAAGAAGAAAAACTTTGTGGCCTTCAGCAAAGCAGACTCGCTGCTCTCCTCCCACGTCTGTGGGCGTGCTTGTCTGAACCCCTTTGGCCACATTGCTTGTGTGGATCCACCAGTAGTCAAGTATTCTGTCACTGGGCCCGAAGCAGCGACTGCTGGTTTGGCGATTCTGGCCAGGAAAGAAATCCCACGGACGCTGTTTCTAGCAAGGGATTGAAGCATTTTGTTGAAATTTTTTTGTGGGATTTAAATATGTGGGGAAATCAAAAAAAAAAATTAGGAGGATGTTAGAGTTTTTTTTTTCCTTGCTTGCCTGGAGGTCGTAAGCACTGAAGAAGATTCTTACCCGTGAGCTCTAAAGCGGATGCCAGGCATGCTCTGCAGTGCCATGCCCCGTAACGAGAAAACATAGTGCGGTGATTGGTTGCGACATTTATATTTGTCGCGCGTCATTTTTTTTTTCAGTTTCACAACACACCGCGACATTTCTTGTGGTGGGGTGCTTTTCAACACAGCAAATCACATGAATGTCAATTCGCAGCCGACGTGGGGAGAAAAAAAGAGGTCTATAACTTTTAAAAAGTGTTTTGCAGCCATGCTGCAGTGAAGTCGAAAGAAAAAAACAGAAGTCTCATTGTCTACCTTTAATTTCACGTGTTAGGTAAATATGAATGAATTTGGGGTGGTTTCGTCCTCTTAAAAAGAAGCTGCTACTTTTCTGCTTGACTACTTAAGGACCCCATTTTCCAGGGGTTGTCCATACCATCATTTTTGTAGATATCCCTCCTCAATGTGGATTTAGTTTGCCAAGGTTATTTTCTTTAAAAACTATAGCAAAAAATAAAATTAAAAAGAGAAAAATAAAAATTACAAGAGAAAAATAAAAATTACAAGAAATAATAATCATTGTCAGGATTTTCCAGGAACTAGGTAAAGTGACTGTGAGCAATCGAGAATGCCGCGGAAGTGGCTCCGCAATTAGTAAGGGCTGGTCGGAGAAGGTTAAAGACAAGTGAGGGTTATTACTGGAAAGTGGGATGAAATTCTCAGATTTTCCCGAATTGATGGCGGAAATCCTCAGATTTATAAAGACATAGGGGCCAACCGAGAAAGAGGTTTTCAATATGCATCAAAGTAATTTGTGTTGTGGAAAAAAGGGTGTAGTCTCTTGGCTTAGCCATTGTTAACAGAGAAGCAGTGAAGACGACGTGGTTGGGCTGAATTTTCCATGTTTTAGAATGCGAACATTGTTTGGTTACTAAAAACCCCGGTGGAGCACTGGTGGTCCGCACTCGTAGTTTTTCAGTCTATCCGTTAGGCGGACTCTCTCCCTTAAGTTGACTGCACAGAAGATATATTTTCTTGAAGTTGGATGTTGGTTGAATGTTGGTTTAGCCGTTTTGACACTTTGGCCCCGGTATAGTCGGACAAACCCCAAACTAGTGGCCCATATTACACTGTGAAATATACTTTGCTACTTGAATTTCTTCCGGTGGTCAAACTAGAAAATATGAATTCTCCCTTCAACTGAACAAAGAAACTTCCCGAAAATCATCCTGTTGTTCGGTCACATGACTGTCGCTGTAAAAAGAAAAATTCAAAAACAAAAATTCAAAAAGAAAGATCTCCCCGGTGCGGTGCGCTGCAGCAAGGCCTAGGCATCAAATGCATTACTATTTCAAGCATCTTACAAATAACCACTCAGCACAACAACCTGAATTACAGGTCCAATCGAACCAAAACTTCATCTTCATCTTCATCTTCATCAGAAGCGGGTTATGTGGTATAAAATTTCTTGGAATTTGGCTCAAAGATATTTCCAAAGCTTACCATAAAAAAACTATGAACCCACTCTTTTTTTCTAAAAAAAAAAAAAAGAACTCTCTCGTGTTTGGGTTATCTTTTTTTCTTTTTTTTTTTTTTTTTTTTTTTGGCCTTAACCTTCGGTCTCACTGATGCATGCCGGGTGCTTTGTCAGAATTACTCAGACATTTGTCAAGCGATCGGCCGCACACCGGCTCATACCCGTGAAAGAACCCGCGCAACCCCATATATTAAAATAGTTACCGCACTCTAAAAAGAAAAACGGAAAAAAGAAAAACGGAAAAAAGCTGGATTTAGATCTGCCCTACGCTTATTTAACATATCTCCAAAAGCTACTTGAGACTATCTCTGAACTGGAAACAACCTCGTTTCGTGTCCCTATCTCGAATCACAGAAACTTTAGAAAACGCATCGTTATCAACTAAAGTTCAACTCAATTTTTCGCCTTCAAGCCTGCGTCAAAGAAAACCACAAACCCCAGAAAAACACATCAAATATAATGCTGACGCCCATCCAACCGACGCCAATCAACTCTGAGGGGTTTGAAAACATGCCACTCGTTTCTCCCGCTCTCACACCTTCGGTTTCTTTCGCACAAGCCCCAGAGAAGCCACCGCAGATCTCACAAGAAGAGAGAAATAAGCTCCCGATCCACGATAAACTTCCCCATGTCCGGTGCCTTGCCAGAGCAAGAATCCCCACAGTACAAGGTCCCGAGATCTTCCTACATCTCTACGAGAATGATCTAGATCAAAAGGAGCACTTGGCTATTGTCTTTGGAGAGGATATTCGTTCAAAATCGCTTTTCAAGCAACGTGAAGGGGATACACAACAAGATAGAATGACCCGCGGGGCCTATGTGGGTAAACTTTTCCCAGGGCGTAAAAATGCGGATTTCGACGAGAAATCTGGAAAACGCCTCGAATTCGATGAAAATGGTGACTTGATCACCCTGGGTCCAAACACATACACCGAAAACGTGCTAACTCGTATCCACTCTGAATGCTACACGGGAGAAACTGCATGGTCTGCGCGTTGTGACTGCGGTGAACAGTTTAACGAAGCCGGGCGCTTAATGGGTGAAAATGGCCATGGGTGTATTGTCTATTTAAGGCAAGAAGGTCGTGGAATTGGCCTTGGTGAAAAGCTCAAGGCGTACAATCTACAGGATTTAGGTGCTGATACAGTACAAGCTAACTTGCTATTAAGGCATCCAGCTGACGGTCGCTCTTTTTCGTTGGCTACTGCCATTTTGGTGGACTTAAATTTGGCCAAGGTCAAGCTTTTAACAAATAACCCAGATAAGATCATAGCCGTGGAGGGCAAAAACCGTGATGTTGAGGTTGTGGAAAGAATTCCCATGGTTCCATTGGCTTGGAACTCTGAACATGGTATCAAATCCAAGGAGATCGAAGGTTATTTGAGCACTAAGATTGAGAGAATGGGTCATTTACTAGAAAAGCCCATCAAAATATAGTCGTGTTTTTGAGGCATAACCACATTCTAGACTTTAATTAACTTTACAAGGGTATGATTACAGAGTCTCTCGTGTCGTTACATATTAATTCATAATCACAGATTGTCTGTCTTATCATGTCTACATACATTTTTGAGTTTTACTTTTCACTTATGTTTTCCTTTCTATATACATTTGCTTGGGTTCGGATATTGTTTCATTATGATATTTATTTACGTTAAATAATTTGCATCGTTAATCTTAGGCAGTCTTTTCTGGGGTTTCGGTCACATCAGATGCTGCGCTTGTGGTGTTTGAAGCGTTGGACTTCTTGATCTCGAGCAAACGTGTGGCCTCCTTATGCACATCAGCGACCTCCCTCGATACCTGCTTATAGAAATCATGGACTTTCACCCCATATGGCAGAGACGTAGCTTTCTCAAAGTAGTGTTGCAACTTTTGCAGATATGAACTGTTCTGCACCAGGGATGTGAGCGAGCTCAATTGGTTCAGAGCCTTGTTTAAGTTCTTTCCCGCGGCGGACTCTGGGTCTTGGGTGTGCAAGTACTTGTTATCCAATCCGGTCAAAAACGACTTGAACTTAGAGCTGATACCCTTTTCTCCGTCGAACTTGATGGCCTTGTCAATCAAATCGTCCGACACTTTATACCCAGAAGCCAAAAGTTGGGCCAAGATAGCCAGCTTGGGTTTCTCCTCCTGGGAGATGTCGTCGTATGAGTTGTCGCCAGTAGTTGTGGCTTTTTCCAGTTCACTCTGGATCTTATTGTCTGAAGATTCCTTCGCCCCGCTCTTTGCAGCCTCCTCATAAGTTGGAAGCGTGGATTTCGTGACTTTAACAGGCACGGACTCCAATTCCGCGTCATTCAAGAGAAGAGCAGTCTCGATTGCCTTCTCCAGGGTGAAGTTGATCTGGTAAGTTTTGAAACCTTTGGCATCGGTATCGATCTCGTTAATTGACAGGACATTTCCGCAGAAGCTAAAAAATTCCTGAAGCTTATATAAATCAACCGCTTTGGAAACGTTGGAAACAGTAACTGCAGACATTTGGCTATGTGGGGAATGGTATCCGGATTAAGTTAGAGTGCGTATTCTTGGGTGATAACTCAATTAAGTTGGTTTTGGGGAGCAAATATATACCTGGTCGATTCGAAGGATTCGGCAAAGTAAATAACTGAAAAATTGATGGTTTCAAGAAAAGAAAGAGTAGTCGAAGTTTCTTTTCCATGGCTTAAATAGTGCCTTAAAGTTTCATAGCAACGCACCCCCAGTGCAATAATGCGCATGATGACATCAGGCGTCCTTGCTTGCTTTAGGGGTGTTTGCCTGCACGTTGCGCCCCAGCTTCCCGTCTGGGTGACCAAGTAGTGTTAGGTGTACGATCAAAGAACGCCCAGGCTGAAGAGGCTGAGGGACCCAAAAAAAAAAGACATGACTAAAGAACATGTTCGAAAGTTCGATGTGGGCAAGTAATAGATTGGATCTTTTGCGAATGTGTTGATTTTTTTTATTCCTTTACCCTTTTTCCCTTTCTGGCATTTTTGGCGTTTTTCTGCCTTCACATATTCATGGCCCATAACCTCACCTCACTGAGAATAAGGTCCGGTATTCAGTGCCAAGTTGGAACAGTCCAAGCACCAATGTGTGTCCAAGAAATCTTGGAGATTATATTTTTTTTTCTTTTTAATGATTGTTCCTTTTCTTGATCCCTTTCTCTCTATGACCCTCGTTTTAATGAGAATAACGGCCCTGAGATTCAGGTAATACTGTAAGCGGAATGGAAAACCTGAATTCGTTGGCCTCATTATCGATCTTATAAGCCAGTACATATTCTGAAAACGACTTGGAATCTTTGTCTATACGATAAGACTCCATCTCAGGAAAGTCGTTGAGTACGAACCGGAATACCATGAAGTATCGTAAGTCCATGAACGTAGAGGCCTGGAATTGCTGGGTCAAAAAACGGGGTAAGTTTACGTAGCCTCCTGTTTTGGTATCCATTTTGGCACCATCTCCAGAGAATGGAAACATAAGTGCATCCGCATAGGTGTTAGCCTTGATTGTGGGAGTCACCTTGTATATGTTGAGAACCTTGCGCTCGGCAGTCACATGGAAGATCTCGTGTGCTTCGATATGAGTGGTAAGTCCAACCACACGTGAGGACATCCGAAAGTCCGGATGGAGACGCAAGAAGAAGTGAACATCATCACCCACGTGGTAGATGGCGTTCGACATTGTCAATACACAGAGTGGCTGGTTATTGACTCTAATCTGGTACGAGACACGGGGGTGTTCGGGCATCTGCAGAATTAACCCTTGATCCTGAGTACTTCTAAACGAAACCGAGCTTCTACGCCGTTCTTTTGCGGCAAGGTCCTCAATGCTTCCGTCGATAAGCGAATCCAACTCTTCAAGAAACATTTCACGTGAGGTGGGGCTCTTGTTGGGGGAAGATTCATGTTCTAATAGTACCGCATTTTTATACTCCCCATTATCGGTAATGACGGAGGTTTCAGTCCGCTCTTTCTTCTCTTTGACCCCTTCAATGCTCTTGGGATTGCCAACTGCTTGAATACCAGTATGTCTCAAAGAACTTCTACGTCCTTTAGAAACCGCAGAGTTCTTCTGTTCACCTTTTTCGCTATCAGAGATCATTTCGGGATGCCACAGCTTATCAAGGATTGTTTCTTGGAGGTAATTGTGCTGAAGCCAGCTGCGGTCGGGCTCATAGTGACCAGGCCGAAGCTCCATGGGGAAGTATACACCACGGTGCTTCATTTCACCATCCACTTCCTCTTGGACACCCACCACAAACAGGTAGGCAATAGATGCAAGACCTGCCTCGCCTACGGAGCCCGTCAGCTTCGTGTTATAGGAGGGAGGAAGCGTTTCTGGGGGCACGTCCAAACGGAACTTGAATGCTCTTCTCTGGCCCGGCAAAAGTGTGGTGTTTGCGAAAAGAAGATGTTGTGCCGTCACGTAGAACGGCAAAACAAACTTAGAAAGACTCGTGGAGAGTTCTTCCTGTTGGTGTTGTGTTGGTTCAGGTGAATTAGAAAGAGGCATGTCCATTGTACCATATTGATGGACCAAATCATGGAGCAAGTAGTGGGAAGTGGAATCAAATATCTTGGAATGAAGATCTGACACGCCTCCCACTCTGGAGATATTTTTACTTTGTATTTGACCATTTTTCGAGCCATTTTTATGACTGTTCTTACTGCTTCCATCTGCATCTTTGAAAAGCTCTGTATGGAGGATTTGTTGGACTTTTTCGTCAGCTTCGACACTACAATAGGTGCCTGTGTATTCCGAGTTCTTCCAATAAACGGCCAGGGGACTCTCGGATCCCGTTTCCGCCCCAAGCTGGTGATTGAGCCGGACATATCCTAGCATCTGAATATACCCTAAAAGAAGCGGTACTTCGGGTGCCTTTTCAGGTACTAGACGGCTATTTTCCGATGCCCAAAGCGAGCTGAGCCAGCTTCGGTTGTTTTTAGAGTCATTTGTGCTTTTACCAACCATGATCTCTCCGTTTTCGCCATTTTCTGTGGACGTTTCGTGGTCTTCATGTTCAGTGGAGGCGCATGCGCTATGAACATTGAAAAACTCCACCAGACAGTCAATTTTTTCGGGAAAATCGGGCACTGGGTGAAAAGTTAGCGAGATTTCAAGAGACTCGTTCACTTTTTTAGTAAAGGTGTAGTTTTGAGGAGAAATCTGCGGCATTTTCTAGATCGGTAAATACCTGTTTATAGTGGGGTAAATGTTGCCGGACCTGAACATTAGTTCGGTGATCGCACCCAACCTTATCTTATAATGTGGGAATTATTGAATTATTTGGGCTGATTTTTTTTTTTTTCTTGAATAATTAATTCTTTTTTTTTTTCTATTTGTTCTTCATTATTCGCTATAAACATTTAGACTAAGAGTCAGCGTGGTATTTTTTATTGCAACCAAGACTCCGCCTCTTTCTTAATTCTCAAATGTGCCTGATCGAATAATTGCAACCATTACATTTTTCATCTGCTGCAACCAAACCAGCTTTTGGTATTAATACCTAATATCGTCTTTTAAAATATCCTCTCCAACAGGCTCCATAGTGTCGAAGGAATACGTTCGTCCGCTCTGTATTATCTCTCTTCTTCTCAAAATTAAACTTGTTGAGCTTCGCTGGCCTCGTTCGGAGGTTGGTGGGCCCCATCCGTAGGCACCACCAGATTAGGGTCTGCACCGTTCATTTGATGGAAGTCCAAAATCTCACTGTACATCATAACTCTCCATGTATCTACAGGCAAGTCTGCGTCGTTGAAACTCCAGTCGAACTTGGTCTCACAAACTGGTTCATCAGTTGGATCGTGGTATGGTTCCATGTATGGGTGTTGCAATGCATCTGCTGCAGAGATACGCTTCTTTGGGTCAAAAATGAGCATTTTCGAAAGCAAATCAATCGCCTCAGGCTCGACGTGTGTACACAGAGCGAACCTTTCACTGAATGGGATCGGTTCTCTTTGAGGCAACAGCTGGACAAAACGTAAAGTATTTTCGGAGCAAATAGTATCAATAACGTCGGATGGTGGAGATCCTAAGAGCTCAGTAATGATGGAGAACTGGTGGACGTGGTCTCTACCAGGGAAGAGGGGTTTTCCCTCAATCATCTCGGCCAAAACACATCCAACAGACCATAAGTCGACCTCGGTGTCGTATTTCTGCCACGTTAACATGATTTCAGGTGCACGGTAGTATCTGGTTGACACATACCCCGTCATTTGTGGGTCCTGGATACGGGCCAAACCAAAGTCGCATATCTTCAAGTCACAGTTCTCGTTGATGAGGATGTTGGATGGCTTTAAGTCTCTATGGATGACGCCAGCAGAGTGGACGTATTTCAACCCACGCAATATCTGGTAGGTGAAGTACTGGATGAATTGTTTCTCCAATGGTCTGGATGTGAGCAAACGGTGCAAGTCGGTACCTTGCAATTCCGTCACGAAATATATATCCTCCAAGGGAGACAAAAAGATATCGTCCAATGTAATAAGGTTCTCGTGGCGCAAGTGTTTCAACAACTTCAATTCTCTGTATGTTCTCTTGGCCAACACTGACGTCAGGAATGGCTTCATGATCTTCTTGACTGCCACATTTTGGCCAGTGAGCTTGTCCATAGCCGAGCACACCAATCCAAAGGCACCCATGCCGACCGGATTCAAGTCCGTGTATCGGGATGTGATTTCAAACACAGTGCCGAAAATTTGTGTTCTTGTGAATTCTCCAGCAGAAGTCATTATGGATGTCTATTATTAATGGTTGATGATAAGATTCCTCCTCGTTTGAGTTTGGTTATTTTTGGGCGATGTTATTCTTGGCCGCTGTTATTCTCTGCTGTATCCGGCTTGTAAATCTGAAAAGCTGACCGAAATTAATTTCAATGCAAGAACAAAAACAGAAGGTTATTTATCAAGTTTCCGGGTTGTTGCAGAAATGGAAAAATATAAAATAAGAATATCCCTGAGGCACCAAAGTTGAAGGGCGAATTTCTATGAGCAGAACAACGCAACTCAACAGTAAGCGTGCGCGGGTGATGGCTGGTTGTGCGGAAAACCGAAAAAAGAAAAGAAAAAAACTCCCTGATAAAGGTAATCTTCGCTCAGAAAACAACATTTTCGTGAGTCAAGTGAAACGCGAGGACGCGGAGAAGTTCCGAATTTGAAGTTTGTTAGTGGGGCAATTGGGGGATAAATCGCAAGAAGGAGGATCTAAAATTAGGTTTTTGAAAAAAAAAACGGCCCTAAAAGTTGGGCGGTAAAAAAATATGAGATATAAACGAAGCGCCATTCAACCATCCACACAACAAAGGGTGAATAATTGCACAAAAAGCCCCCAACAAAAGAAATATATAACACCAGGAAAATCCCCAGTATGCAAATTAAAGAAAGCCAGAAATTATAATGACGGAGGATTGCAATGACGTTTTTGATAACTGGTAGTACTTGCCCAAGAAAAAAAGGGGGGTCCCAAAACTATGTGGAATTGCCGCAGTGGCTAGACTTTTACTTGCGTGCTGGCTTAATCTTAATCTTTTGTTATCTCGAAATTTAACTTTTGAATCTGGACGCGACCCTTGCGACATTTTTGGCATCACGATAAAATTAAGATGAATGTCGTTTTTTTTGCGAGTATTGGTTTCACAAGGAAGTTTTTGTTAAAAGAGATTCAATTTGAATCCTTAAGTTTCATCTTTTTAGTTGTGATTCGTGGGATTGGCGTCTGCTGTAGGAGATGCATGTGTCAATTGAACCGACCTTCTATCATACAGAAACAATTCATTTAGTTGTAACGAAAACATTTCCTTTCGGGTTCTAGTTTAAAGTATTAAGGGAATAGGGGGGTATTTTAACGTAAATAAAAGAAAGAGAAAAGACAAAATAGTATGTCACTAGCCTTATTAAAACGTTCTTCGATAGGATAGTACGGTGGCATGGTTACAACGTGATGTTATCTTTGATATGATGCCTACCCAAGACATTTTGGATATATGGAGCTAACCAGAATAAACATAATGCTGCATAATAAATATTATACATACGCGTGTAAACACCATAGTTGGTAATATGGCCCAACAATAGCTATTGACCTTTCTACTGGGGTTAATTGGGGATTCACTGTGCCTGTTAAAGATCTAAAACACCTGATCTACTCCGAACACTGCATTCAATTTCGACCATTATAGCCAATGCTTCAATTTTGCGTGGCCCTATATTGTGATTCATTCACCTGAATCATCTGGGAACTAATAAGCTTTTACTTTCAAATTACAGTCACAGGCCACCTTACATACTACAAATAAATCCTCTTTGGCTAAGGTATTAAGTATATTATACACCATCTATCAACAAGTTTCATTCCGGTACTGTTTCTCATAATGCAATATTATTCATTTGGTCGTATTAATCTCTAGTTAAAATCAGCGAATGTTCATGAGCTTACCCAAGTGACTCCCATCGTTGCTTGCAAACTTCTCCTCCCCATTAGTTTTCGTTTGCCTATAGAAGTCAAAGAGGGACCAGAACTTCAAGTTCTCGTCGCCGGAAACAGTAGCAAGTGTCGTACCATCAGGACTCAAGCAACCGTTCAAGATTCTCGAATCGTGTGCTTGTAAGATTTCGCCTGTTTTCTGTAAGGTCGGATAGTTGAAAAGAGAAATACTATTCGAAGGGTACCCGTGGGTGGCAACCACTTCGTAACCTGTTCCTTTAGCGTATCCCCAATTTAAAGACGAGATTTGCGATTCTGTCTCAATCAGATTAACACGGGCACCCGTACTGGTGTTCCAAAAATGAATGGACTTGTCACTTGTTCCTCCACCCGTGGCAAGAAGCAGACTCTGGTAAGGGCACCAAGCCATGGCCTTGACCGCTGCTCTATGGTTATTCTTCTGGAACAAAGCCTCGCCACCCATATTCCGGGCATCCCAAATGGCCACCACGTTATCGTTTCCTCCGCTACAGAATTGCTGTCCATCAGCTCGATACTCGATCCCACAAACTTCAGCCACGTGGGTATTCTCACGTTTTCCTACAAGATGAGAGGACACTCTGACATCACTGTGGAAAAGTGTACCATCTTTAGATCCCGACGTCAATAGATGCAGCAGCCAGCAGTGGGATGCCACTCTTCCAGTAGATGCGGTAGAAAGTGTGCGCAAACGAGTGTTTGTTTCGATATCCCAGATCTCGATCGATCCATCATCTTTCCCTATAGAAATATAAGAGCCGTCATCAGACCAGCGAAGGGACGAGATAAGAGTACCTGCTGTTTCACATAGCAATCCAACCGAACCTGTGGAAGCATTCCAGACATAAACTGCATCTTCTAGCCCAATGACAATTAAATTTGTCAGGGACCAAGCCACTAGGTTGAGGTAGAAGTCGTCAACAATATTAGGCGCGTCTAGGACGCGGTCAGGAGCTGTGGGGATCTTCTTGGCTCTTTCAGAGGCTAAGGATGGGCGTAGAGACCTTCCCAACGAAGACTCCAGGTTTCTCAATAGAGAACCTTGGGTTATGTGGCTGAATAAGTTTAGAGGTTTGCTTCTATCAGGAGGCAAGGGTCTATAAGACAAAATACGGGAGTTTACATCAAGCCCACATGCTTCAGCAACGTGGTGCTGGTAGATTTTGCATGTCTGTGCCTTTATATGTGTCTGGGGCAGCGCGTTGGGGTGGGGGCGTTCACTGGCGGCGGTAAGTTTACCGGGAGTGGCGTTTTTATGGCTAGGAATGAACCGGTCCGAAGTGGTAACTTCTTGCTGTGTGAGGAGTGATGTTGAGCGGCGAAGTTTCCCCGGTTTGGGTGGGGACATCGACATGCGGGCCAGAGTCGTTGTTGATGATGGCATGCGCAAGAGTTTTGGCCGGGCGAAGTCAGCAAGTGAAGACTTTGACCGCAGATTCAGTTTCTGGAGAAACGGTGGTTGTGCTTTGGGCATGGGTACTCTTTTTCTCGGCGGCAGCACGGCTTCAAGCGTTCTTTTGCTGGGGTTTGCCAGTCTTAAATTGTCCATAGTAACAGCAGACGTGGTGGAGTCATGAAAAGGCGTTTTTGGCTGTGCTGGAGGAGATCCTAGCGTCGTCGACATTGTATTGAAGAATATATGACTTTCTTTTTAGTTCTTTGTGATGTTCGATACACGGTTTCTGGAGGTATTGGCAAAAGCTTTTGTTAGAGACCTCACCAGTATGCTAAAAATAAGGATGTAGCAGTTACCTTCGTTTACTTTTGTTTTTGTTTTTGTTTTTGAAACCAGTCTGAAGATTCAAAGATCAATTGGGGAAGACAGACACTCAAGGATTCAGATTTGGTACAGCAGTTTTGAAAGAGAAAAAAGCGATTAGAAGATGATGTATGGATGGAATAGATTGGAGCAATGCTAGGGAAAAAGGATGAAGCGAAGCTTGCTGAACAGTGATTCCGTCAATTTCAATTCTTTGCGTTATTTTGAATTGGAGACTTTCCTTCCAGATAACAGCAACCAGAACACGGACTGGGGTGGATAAAGATCTTTAGTAATGGGAATCTTGGCTCGAGCAGGAGATCACAGTAGATTGCAAAAAAGTTGATGTGGCCTGCGTGTTGGGACGTCGTCCAGTACCAAAAGTTTTTGCTTTTCTTAGTGAAAGAAGAAAAAAAAAACTGGTGTGCTCTTTTTGATATTTGGCTTATGATATGCTCTTTGCCTTTTTTTGAAGCAATGAAACCCTCAATGCTGAAACGCTTCTCTTGCGGCCACTATGTCTTCGTGAGCCCTGGGCACCAGTACAAATACAGCAATGCGGAAGGCTCAAATGTTGATTTCCTTCCTAGATTAGGAAAGGTGATTGCGATGTATTGTGCCTTGCGCGAGAGTGCTTCTGTGTGCAGGGGTATAATTTTAAGCAAAGGTTTAATAGAGACGAGATAATATGTGACTTCAGGTGTGGGGATAGGTTTAGGGTTTTATTTACGCTCTTATCAGGTTAAAGGTGAATGGAGAAATATTCGTTCTTTTCTTGCACTTGTTGCTAAATTAGCATGAATGTTTGGATTTATGCGTGCTATGGGAAATACAGTACAACGCACTCCTTTAATTTATCTGCCAGACCTTGGTAAACATAAGGTATCATCACGTACAACTAGTACTAAAAGAGATAGCAGAAGTTCTGGCTATTTACTCTTGGTTATTTCTCTTCCTGATAAAGATCAATAGAATGAGGTCTACTCTTTTTCGGCTCTCTCTTTTCGCGGCGTTTCGTTATGAGGTTTTCCTAGATTATTCCTATTTGGGCAATGCGCATGGGGCTCCCAAATTGCGAACCAGGATGTAAGCTAGTCCTGAGGCCAGACTCGTCAAGAGGGAGGTGATTTATTTTTAAGTTTGGTGGGTTTTTGTATCAGCGTATTCATTCCCAAAAAGTTTATTATCTTTTTCAGTCTTGGGCTTATTGTCACTTTAATTAGTGGTCCTGATTCCCAGCATGAATGTACGTATGGATGTACGTATGAATGTATGTATGAATGTATGTATGCATGCCGCATGCTATTATTATTGTTTTGTTTTCTAGAGGGTGACCGACTGTGCAATGCGACATTTTGCTCGCATAGTGTTGGTATTTTCTATCTATAGCAGAATGAAATACCGTTGCTGATAATTTGTGAATAGTAGTATTACTCATAACACTGATACCGCAGACACTTAAGATGTATGGAAAATCTTTATATTCGACAAAACCACAATACTTTCTCTAAAGAACTACAAAAACATGGATGAAAAATTTGCTCAGGCAAATTTTATGGCATCATCACATCACGTGATATTTTGCGTTCCATGAAATACTCATGATGCAATTTACTCAGATGTTGCAGACACCTGAGTTTCACACATAGACATGTTGATTCGGTTATGAACCTCAACTCACTCTGCTTTATATATCAGGCAATTCCTTATTTACCAACCCCTGCGAAGTGTCGCCATGTAGTATCCATGGCGTCCATACTGCTCCTGTAAAAATGCGGCATATTGGAGATTGAAGAGTAGTCTCCAGAAGCTGTACGGTGCCACTGTAAAGCTGAGATTGAATGACACTCTGGACTTCTTTGGGTGGGAAGTAAAGACTAACTCTTTGTGAACTTTTTCTAAAATATGAATTTGATTTAGCTTCGAATGACCTTTTCTTGCTTGTTAATCGTATCATATTGCTCTTCACCTACTTACGGGCCATTCTTGCTTTATCGTTGATGTGGTTGGCTAGTGTTATCTCCACACTGATAATGGCCTTCACTATTAACTTCCGTGAATCTGCAAGCCCAATGAATTCATCTGGACGTACCTGTGTGAATATATACGTGGTTATGTTTGGCCATTATCTCTTGAGTAAAAAGAACTATTTTGAGCTGCTCTACCAATTAATCTTGTTGGCTTAGGTTCCGTGATACTACCGTTGCCTTCTGTCTATGTGGTGATGCGACTTAGTAGACTGATATTCATGACCTCGTGTTATTGAATGAGACCCACGAACATCACTATTGAAAGAGAAAAAAAAAATATCGCATCTACATCACATCTAATTGAGAATTCAGAAATTCTGGAAGTCTAAAAAAATTGAAAAATTGTTCAATGTTATCTTTATCTTTATCTCATGGACCTGGTTTCGCAACCATTCATTTGCCGATAGTGGCTCAACACATCTACTCTCTCATAAAAACATTACCTAAGACGAGCTTTACCGCCCCACTACCGATTAAATCAAGTTATCTAAGCTCAGTATCGTTAATTTTCTGTTGGGCACAATCTATGTTTATTATCAAGAACAGTTTGTCAGCAGCTCCATATCACCTCATACTTCTAGGAGGAACCCCCAGACACAAGAACCATATACCCTACATATACATGAATAACAATATACATAATGAAGGCTTAATAAAGAAATATATGACAATACACACTCTAGCATTTAAAAACGTCTACAGTACATTTTCATCAAGAATAAAAAAATCCATGTATAATGTAAACCATCTATAGTTCTCAGGCACACGATCACGATTACGATTACGATCGCGATCGGCCCGGCTTATCGGTCACGTGCCGCACCCAAAATACCCCAGTCTCAGGCCACTAACACGAAATCACCCAAAAAACCACCCACCATATCACATCTATTGACGAAAACATGGGCAATCAGCCGTCGCAGCCAAAAATCACTGCTCAGGATAAAGCCATATATCAGCTCAAAAGACAACGAGACAACCTCAAACAGTATCTGAAGCGGATCAATGTGGTGATGGACCGGCAGACTGCGTTGGCCAAACAGGCCGTCCAGGACGGGAAATTGGAAAAGGCCAAGATCTACTTGCGCCTGAAAAAACAGCAGCAGAGTATTGTTTCAAGCACATATGCCCAGCTAGAGACATTGGAGGGGCTTATCGGAACGATCGAGTTCAAGTTGATCGAGAAAGATGTTATATACGGACTTAGCCAGGGAAATGAGGTGTTGAAGAAACTCAACTCGGAGATGAGTGTGGATAAAATCGACCGTGTCATGGACGACTTGGAAGACGAAGTACTCAAGGTAGATGAAGTTCTGGATATTTTGGGCGCGGGCTTGACAAATGCCGAAGAACATGAGGTTGATGATGAGCTTGAGGCCCTAGAATTGGAAGTCACTGGCAAATCTGCCAAAACAACTGTGAAATCACAGGCTGAGGTTGATGAGGCTAAGGAAGAACTCAGAATGCCCGATGCACCATCTACGGTACCTGAATCTGAACCATTGCCCCAGAAGGTGCAGGCCAAATCTGGCCTGAAAGAGCAGCTGGAGGAACACAAAGCAAACGAGCATATCGCTGCGTAAATATGGGTCGAGAGTGTTGGAATAATGTTTTTTGGGTATCGAATCAGGTGCCACATACAGGGCCGTTTTTCGGTTAGGCTGTTTCTATGCTACGGACCATGGTTTTGTTTGATGATGGATGATCACTCAACTAAGCAAACCTTTTAGGTCGACTTCTCGGGTATACATTCTCTATCTCAAGAGACTTCAATCGGGAAGTCTTCTGGATGAATTCTTGAAAAAACGAGAGATAGCAATACTTTCAATTGGTATTGGGGTCTTCGTAAGTGGATCCCCCCTTTCAAAGGATTGTGTTTATTGATTGTCATTATAGAGAGAATAGAAAACACCGACAGTGCTCTGGGGTCCTGTCTGTCACTTCAGGCTTTCACATGACATTTTATAGAACAAAATGGAAGCATTCTTGTGCTTTTTCAATTGATCTACTTGTTCAATATATCGGTAAATATTGGTATGTTTCGTGAGATCCATTAACCATTATTCAGCACCTCCTTGTCTCTCTTTCATCTTTACTTTCTTCTTTTAAGATTTAGCAGGTGTATTCTTTCTCCATCTGTCATTCCCCTTTTTAAAGGATATTCCCACTGAATCCAATAAAGGTGATGAAAATTCTGATATATATCATCAGTTGTGAATATCTTACTTTTTTTCCGTCATTTTTGTTTAAGCAATCTAATAATCCTGAAAAGGGTGTTTATATTCACCAAAATCTTGCCGAACCTAACTCTATACCCCAGCTTTAGATACCATTAATTTTCAAAGTGTGATTTCTCACTGATAAACATAAAAAGACATTTCCCCGGCCAGGAGCCCCGTAGTAAAGCGTTCGATGGCATGATAAAGCCAGTACCCGCCTCAAATAAACAAACAAAACCCAAACATTTCTGGTTCGGTAAAGACATAGTAATGAGAATCAACCCTTTGGCCCATCGTTTGTTTGATGACTAACACTCTTTAATTGTCTTACACTATATACTTGCACTGTGATCTTCATACAGCACTTTTTCTTTGGGATATCCCACCCTAATACACCTATATACATTCAAAGCATTTCTCACATATCCAACCATTCCAAGAACTCGGGGGTGAAGTAAGAAATCATCAACCGGGCACCTGCACGCAAGAAGCCGTGGTGGGACTCGAAAGCAATGGCCTTTAAGTCAACAACGCCCTTCTCGGCAGCTGCGTGCAACATCGCGTACTCACCACTGACCTGGTACACGCATAATGGAAAGTCCTTGCAGATTTTGGATGCTTCGTTGACGATGTCAAGGTAAAAAGTCGAGGGTTTCACGATAAAAGCGTCTGCTCCTTCATCGATGTCCCTAAGCAACGCCCTGCGTGCTAAGCCAGCTCCTCCGCTAGGTAACTGGTACAGTTTTCTGTCACCGTGGCTAGGAACACTTCCGGCGATATCCCGGAACGGGCCATACAAGGATCCTGAGAACTTTGCTGAGTAACTCATGACAAGCACCTTGTTTTCGAGCTGTGCTTCAATAAGACCCCTTTTGATTTCACGGATCCGTCCATCCATCATATCAGATGGTGCCACACAGTTGGCGCCCGCACGCGCATAACTCACGGCCACGGCTCCGATCCTCAATACTGAAGGTTCACGTTTCAAAGTGCCGTCTTCATGTAAGATTCCACAATGGCCGTGGTTAGTGTATTCACAAAGACAAACGTCGCACATGATGTAAAGTTGGGGGAAATTTTGTCTGAGCAACTTAATGGCACGAATCACTGGGCCTTCTGGGTCATCTGCTGGGGTTCCGTACTCGTCCTTATAGCCTTCCTTCAAGATTACTCCAAATAAAATCACTGCCCGCAACCCTTTCTCTACGAGCGGCTGTACGTACGACAATAACTTGTTGACTCCGGTGCGTTTGATATTTGGCAAAGAGGCCATTTCTATCTCTTCATTGTCAATATCCGACACGAAAAGTGGGAAGATGAACATCGATTTGGTGAGCTGACGTTCGCTCTGCCACTCACGAGACAACGGGTGGTTATAACCACCCTGCAAGATCGACGAGATTTCCGTGGTTGATTCTGAGAGGTATGTGGCCTTGTGCGATGGCATAACAATGTTTAGTTTGAAGATTTAGGCGTATGGTGTGCTTTTTTGTGGGTGAAAAACTCGCTTATCTTTACTGGGGCACCGATCTTAGAGTAGGCAGGTGGAGACGATGCGAATAAGCCATGCAATATACACTCCATGCATGGGCCTATTGAGTCTCCTGTATTACGAAACGGTTGCTTTGCGGTACTGAGATGATAAATATGTTTGTGTGGTGGTATTTGCCCTGGTTTTCCCTTTTTTTGAGCTTAATTTAGTGATTCATCCTTGTTAAAATATGGTAAAGTTTCTTCTAGGATAAGATCTTCTCTGTTGGTTGAATGCAGTATCGTTGTATTGCTTGAGCCAAACCCTAATCAAAAATGCTGTAAATAACCCTCGAAAAAAGTTTTTTTTTTTCTAGATTTTGGCTTTTTGTAGCCTTCAAATAAATCTGTAATTAATTAAGGGAGTTTTGGGTCTTTGTGGTGTAAGAAAGGTGAACCATGTGCTCCTCAGCAGATCTTGGAATGCCGCATGCGACATTTTAGCAGCCTCGCCATAACCATAGCGAATGAAAAGTACATGCCCATGCTCATAACGTTCTTTTCAGAAATCCATTAATTTGAGTTTTCTTTTGGGGACATTTCAGAAAGATTTTAGAAAGATTTGTTTTCCTTCTTTCTTTCGTGCACTTATTTCCTCGCTTATCTGTGGTAGATACTTATTCTAATGAGTTATGTAGACTCAGGAACCACGGGATTATATATTGTGTGCAGGACGGTAATACTTAGGTAGACCTGTTAGATTACAATGCCATAGGGAACAAGAGCTGAGGCGCTTTTTTTTTTTGTTTTTCTTCGTTCTTTGCTTGAAATACTATGAGGACTTGAATCAAACTTCAAAAGGTCTATTCTAAGGATGATCTCCTCACTTTTGGTCACCTACTTTGACGTTAGAGAATGAATGCGTGTGCCTCCTACAGCCGAGGTGAACGTAAAATTTAACTAAATTGATAGAAACCCAAACTATGAAAAAAATAAATCTAAAGCTTCTAGATATAGTCTAGAACTAAAGTTAAAATCCGGCCTTTTTGGGGTTTAAAAAAGGTTTAGTGAAATTCTTCTTTTTTGGTGCTTGCTTTTATTTAAAGTGATTTTTTGCAGCTGACTCACCTTTTTTGTTACAAAAGAAGGTCCAGGTCAAATATCCAAATCCCCAACTATTCTAAAACAGAAAGATCAATAATTAACCTTTATTTATCAAAATACTACGAACAACCCAAAATACTAATTTAATTGGCTCACCCTATGTATGGCGAATATTAATGTCATTGGATTTAGAACTGCTGCCTGTGTAGCCACAAGCATCCACTTCTCACACCTTCAATTAATACACGCAATTCAGACTTTCTTATTGTCCAAGAATAGCTTGAGTTTCATCGAAATATGTTGAGAATCGTCATAAATAATATTGAAAATAGTAGGGGAGCCCAAAGGTTCACTGCCAGGACCTTAAGACCCCACACACTGACCCAAACGGACCCCACGAACTTGCTAATATTCTAGAGCCTTTAAAGTCTTCTATACATGGCATGGCGTTCATGTATTCTGTTCATGCGTTTTATACTGGCTCAAACACACATGCTTTCGGCAGAACATTATTTCCCGTACACCTAATCTGTTTTTTCCTTACGATACTGGTACATCTGCAACGCAAGAACCGTATTCAAGCCAAGCGAAGTCAGATACCCCGCAAGCAAGACAACGTCCCTGGAACGATGTTTCTTGAAGTTAGAAATCGTGGTGAATACTCGGATCAAAGACCCTAGAACATTGGCACCAACAGTAATTTCGGATAAATGTGCCGTGGAACGCAATTCTGCGTTTCTTCTGATCTGTGGGATCTTGGAAGCAACTGACATGGGAATGTTTAGTAGCTGTAAAAGCTGGATCAATTGCGGAGGAGCAATCTTGGTGATAAATACCAAAATTCCCACACTGGAGAAAGCGTACGGTATAAGCTTCCGCAAAAACCTTGTGTGTGCACTGTTTTTGTCAAGGCTTTCACCACGATTGCTACCACTGCCGCCGTATTCCTTTCTCAACCTATAATACTCAAGAATGAAAAGAAGCACCGTATTCTGGGCTCCCAATAGGAGTGATTCGCCATAATTGACAAACGCATTGTTCTGTTGCTGGTTGTAAGTCATGTGTATAAGCTGAGACAACGTCTCCAAACGCACAGAGTTCCTCGAAAGTCCCTGAGCCAACTCTGCTCTTTTACTAGCACTATTTGGCTGAAGAATTTTCTGGATCTGGGGGATCTTGATGATAGACGATACCGACACAATCAATGCCCCAAGCACGACTGAAAGCACTTTGATATACCCTACGGCCTTCATCTGGCGGAACGCCAATTGCAAGATCATCTTGTTGGAGATTTCGGGGTCTCGAAGTAATTTGAGCACCATGAAAATTGGAGACGACATGGTATGTGAGGTTGAGTTGATTTTATGTTTTATTCGGGATACCTCCTGAGTTTTAGATGAATTTTGGAGTAGTTATTGAAGAAGAGAAGAATTCTCTTTGTTATGTTTTGGTAGTTTGAGTTATCAAAAATTGGACACAAATTGTGGAGTTCGGTTTTGATGGAGATGGTGGGGCGAGCCGCACCGCGTCTGGGAATCATGTGCCAGTCCCATGCTTAATGAAGCAAATTTCCAAACTTGATGAGTGCAAATTAATGATTTAGGGCTGGAAGCGGAAAATAAAAATTTCAACCTACGTATGCGTTAGTTCAATTTTTTTCATCCTTCTTTTTTTTTTTTTGTTTTGACCCGTCGTATCAGTTATAGGTCTGAGAAGTATGTAACGTACCTGAATATTTCCGATGACAATATTCCTAGAGTTTTTTCTTTCACCACCGTTCTCTTCATCCGCATTGTTTGGGTCCTT
Organism: Metschnikowia lachancei; assembly: GCA_030572615.1. Classification (NCBI taxonomy): domain Eukaryota; kingdom Fungi; phylum Ascomycota; class Pichiomycetes; order Serinales; family Metschnikowiaceae; genus Metschnikowia; species Metschnikowia lachancei. The sequence continues at coordinate 178,073 of JAJMAK010000001.1, forward strand.
TAACGAAGTCTCCTCTGACCCTTTACTTGTGCCAACTTTTGCTCTAGAACGTCCTTGGTGCTCTCAATATATTTCAAGTTGTCCAAGTGGAAATTCAACAACTTAACAATCTCTTCCAAGGAGCTGTCTCCGCCCTTACCGTCTTGGCCCGTTATGTTCTCTAGCAAGGACTTATTGAATACATCACTGACGGAGTTGATCTCTCCAACCAAAGTCCCCAAGTTGCTGCCTAAGGAATCTAACCTTTCATCCAATAATTTGGCGTTGTTGTATGCCTTTACACGTAGTTCATCAGTGATATCAGAAGACGAAGACGAAGAGACTCCTCCACTTGGAACCAATGCATTATCAGCATTGCTAGCTTCTATGTTGTTAAGCAAAATTTCTGCCTGTTGCTCGTAGTTGTCCAAGATTCTGTCAAGTTCGTCCTGTTGACTTTCCACAAAAACCAATTGTTGGTCGATTCTTTGATGCAAAGCATCCACTTCCATAGTATCGTTGTGTAGTTTTGTTATTTCATCACCACTCTTAGCGAGCTTCAAGTCCCACTCCTTGACTTTGCCAGTGAAGTTATCAAAAATACCACTGGTGGTGGTCAATTGTTTCGACCATTTCATCACCAAGTCATCCATTGTCTTGTTATCCAAGGAGACAGGAATTGGCTTAACTTCGGTAGGTTTTAAGTTGGGCACGTTTTTGGTTTGTTGTTCAACCTGGCTTTGCTTGTTTTCTTTATTTTCAGTTGCCTTTGAACCAAACGAAAGGGTTGCAGGCTTTTCTTCCTTCTTTTCCTCGGATTTTCCTCCAAAAGAGAACCCTGGAGCCTTATCATCTTTCTTCTCAGCAGGCTTAGCACCAAATGAGAATCCAGGTTTGTCTGTCAGGCTTTTGTCAGCGGGTTTAGCACCAAGAGAAAAAGATGGTGCTTTTTCATCCTTCTTTTCATCGGCTTTAGAACCAAAGGAGAAAGCCGGTTTATCAGCTTGAGGTTTGTCATCAGATTTTCCACCGAAAGAAAAGGCAGGCGCCTTCTTTGAACCATCTGCATCCTTGTTTTCAGCAGGCTTAGAACCAAAGGAAAAAGCTGGTTTGTTAGCCAGGGCATTGTCATCAGTTTTTGCACCAAGAGAGAAAGAAGGCACTTGAGCTTCCTTCTTTTCGTCGGGTTTGGTACCGAAGGAGAATGCAGGAGCTTTGTTTTCTTTCTTTTCATCAGACTTTGTGCCAAAAGAGAAAGCAGGAGCTTTGTCTTCCTTCTTTTCATCGGATTTTGCACCGAAGGAGAAGGCAGGGGCTTTATCTTCTTTCTTTTCATCGGATTTTGCACCGAAGGAGAAGGCAGGGGCTTTATCTTCTTTCTTTTCATCGGATTTTGTGCCAAAAGAGAAAGCAGGAGCTTTGTCTTCCTTCTTTTCATCGGACTTCGCCCCAAAAGAGAAAGCAGGAGCTTTGTCTTCCTTCTTTTCATCGGACTTTGCCCCAAAAGAGAAAGCAGGGGCCTTTTCTTCCTTCTTTTCGTCGGGCTTAACGCCAAAAGAAAAAGCTGGACCAGCGGTTTTGGCATCGGTGCTTCCAGCAGGCTTAGCGCCGAAAGAGAGCGAAGGGGTGGCAGCCTTATTTTCGGGTTGCGAGCCAAATCCTAGCGAGGGAGCCTCTGCAGTCTTGGACTCGGAAGGCTTGCTACCAAAGAGAGAGGTTGTATTTGAAGTGGCGGAAGAGGCTCCAAAGAGAGGGGCCTTAGGTTCGGCTGGCTTGGTCCCAAAGAGAGAGGAAGTAGATGCAGAAGGCGCAGATGCAGATGCGTCTTTGTTTCCAAAGGAGAAGGCCCCGGATTTAGCGCCAAAAGGTTGGGATGTGGATGTCTGAGAAGTACCTGCGGACTGAACGCTTGGCTGAGCACCGAATAAGGAGCCCGTACTGGCCTGACCCGAAGTTCCAGTTGTACCGGAAGTGGTAGAAGCACCAAAGGCTCCAGAGGTGCCAGAATTATTAGAGTTTCCTAACGTTCCCGAGGATCCAAAGGCAGGAGGGTTGCTAGTGGTTGAGGAAGTACCAAAAAACCCCGATTTGTTTGTCTGGCCTGCTTGGGTCGTCTGACCAGCGGGTGCACCCGAGAGGCCAAAAGAAGGGGCCGAAGCGGAGGAATTAGCCGCCGAAGCGTTGCCAAAAAGGCCCAGACCAGTTTGTGGTTTGGCAGCAGCACCAAATGGACTTGCACCGGTAGCAGCCGGCGTAGAAGAAGCACCGAAAGGCGACTGGGAGGTTGTCGAGTTAGAGGCTTGGTTCGTGGCGGCGTTGTTGCCGAAAGAAAATGGCCCAGAGGCACCCGAGGCACCCGAGGAGCCGGAGATTCCAAACGGCGATGGTTTAGCCGCCGAGGAAGTGGTTCCGCCGAAGCCAAAAGCAGGCTTTTGTGCCAGAGAGGCATTTTGGCCAGACCCAAAAGATGAGCCAAAACCAGATGGTGCATTGGATGCCTGTTGCCCAAACAGACCCGTCAGAGCACCGGCATTGTTTGAGTTCGTGAAACTGAACCCCGTAGAGCCCAGACCGTTATTACCAGGATTAAACATTGAGGAAAAAACGGGGGTGGAGAAAATTGGTGGGGATTGTTTTTTTTTTCCTTGCCTATGGTAGTGGAATGGGTTCAGGATGGAGAGGCTGATGTGAGATTTCACAATGCGAACACAGAGGTGGATGCAGGATGTTGGTATTGAATAGTTTTCACTAAAAAATCACCCATTGCTGAATCTTTGATATTTTCTTCTTCAATTATATTTGGTGATAGTGGGAAAGTTTTTTTTAGGGATTCTCTCTCTGGAAATGGGTTTGTGTGTGTGTTTACCCTGGGATCGGTCGGCCCCTCGATTAATCCATATGTCAACCTGTGTTGCTTTTCCATAGTATGCTTTTCCACAGTATGATTTTTCATGGGAGAAAGCGAACTTTAAAGATTGTTCACGATGACCAAGTAAAATGGCAAAATAAAAATCCGTGGCTATGTTTTAAATAACGGGAAAGACTTCTTTTCGACTTGTATAATATTCGTCAATATCGCACAATTCAGTGGGTGCTTTCTGATATCATTTTCGGTTTCACTATCATAGAATATTGGGATCGACCTGATATAAGAAGTTGCCCATAGTGGCTGTGATACGATCTCCTATTGCATTTGTCGTGGTGTTATTTATAGCTACGATTATCCTGATACTATTGCTTAAAGTCTAGGCCACTTCACTCGGCCACATGGTAATCTGGCAGAGACAATGAAAGCATCCAGCTTTTTCATCAATGAGATCAATTGGGATCAATCAGCCCCAAAAGAGAAGAATATCAATTATAAGTGGCTTCTGCTGCATAATGTTTTTACACTTCAGAAAAGATATTCCAAGATATTTCAAGATATTCCAAGATATAATGTAAACCAATTGACTGCAAAAAGACAACAAGTTTTCAGCATCTAGGAATCCATATTAGCCATCACTGATAGATATTAGAGCTAGCTATTAGAGCTAGCAATGTCACTAGGGCGATCATTTATTATCTTTTTGTTCTCACCAGAGTATCTAGAAGACAGAATGTGATATGCCAACAAAAGATTTCTGCTCAGGCTATATAGTAGAGGGAAAAAAATGGGGTTTCATTTACCAAGCGTCGCTCCAGCAACACACCTGTCTTATCCGGACGCCTACCCCAGGACATTGAACCGGTACAATATTCACAAAAATACACGTGGTAGTCAATTTAGACTTTTCTTATCATAGTCAAAAATTGACTTATAGCTTTATAATTTTCAAAACACCACCGTTTGTGTATTTTTGCTGGGTGTCGTCCATCATATCCTGTTAAGAGAGGGGTGTGATGATTACTTCACCCAGTATGCTTAACAATCGATACCTAACTTTGAGTGAAACAACAGAATTTGAAATGTAGTTATGACATTTCGGGCTGTTCATCATTTCAGAGCTACAATGAATACCCGGAACTTTAATATACGTCATATAATCTATTGCTCAATCTCTAAAACATCTATTTAGAACCTTGGGCAGCAACAGCAGCAGCACCGGCAGCAGCAGCTTCTGGGTCCAAGTAGTAAGCAGGCTTGGTTGGCTTCAACTCAGCGTCCAATTCGTAAACCAATGGAATACCAGTTGGGATGTTCAAGCCAGCAATCTCCTCGTCGGAGATGTTGTCCAAGTGCTTCACCAAACCTCTCAAAGAGTTACCGTGGGCAGCAATGAGAACGGTCTTGCCTTGCAACAAGTCGGAGGCAATCTCGTCTTGGTAGTAAGGCAACAATCTGTCGATAACCAACTTCAAAGACTCCGTCTTTGGAACCACAGCTGGGTCAAGGTCTCTGTAACGAGCGTCACCAACTTGAGAAAACTCAGAGTCGCTCTCAATCACTGGAGGTGGAACATCGAAAGATCTTCTCCAGATTTGGAACTTCTCCTTACCGTATTGCTCCAAAGTCTGGGCCTTGTCCTTACCTTGCAAAGCACCGTAGTGTCTCTCGTTCAATCTCCAGGATCTCTTGACAGGCACGTACAATTGGTCGGCGGCTTCCAAGGCCAAGTTGGCGGTTTGGATGGCTCTGGATAATTTGGAAGTGTGCAAAATGTCGACGGTGATACCGGCCTCCTTGATCAACTCACCGGCCTTGGCAGCTTCCTTACGACCGACGTCGGATAAACGAACATCCACCCAACCGGTGAACAAGTTCTTCTCGTTCCATTCGGATTGTCCGTGTCTAACCAAAACAAGCTTAGGCATTGTGTTATTTGTTATAAAGTGTGGTTGAATTTTTTTGGGGTTTTTTTGCCGGGGACCACTCCCACCTTTATATATTGCCGGGTCGCGCACGGTGTGGCGTGGAGGATTGAAGTCCGAGGTTTTTTTTTCGCCGAGCGAGGTCTGGGTCTCACCTAGGGTTATAGGTCCGGACAAACGGGGATAAGTTTTGGGAACGAAGTGTTTTGCTTTTAAATAAAGGAGGGAAATTTTTGACACCCAGAAATTGGAGGCTATCACATTGATGGAAATGATATGACTAATATAAATAATTTTGTGTGGATGTAAAACTACCGGGCATGAGACTGAGTATGCAATTATTGGCAGACTTCACCAGGGCCAGAGTGCGATCAATAGAATCTTCTTCCCACAGGGCGACGAGCTTCGTGATGCATCTATTGATGATGTATCTATTGATGATGTATCTATTGATGATGTATTTATGGGGCTTTCTAAGTTTCAACTAAGAGCTCTCTTTTTTTTTTTTTTTTTTTTTTTAATCATCTCTTTGTAGCAGAGTTATTGAGCTGTCAATCCAATTAACCGTCTGGGACACTGGGGAAAACTGTGGCACCACTGCGGGCCTCGCTGCGAGCCAAATGTGGCCCAACTGCGGCCTTTACGTCTGACGCAGTTAAATCCACAATTGATTCAGAAAGCAATCAAAAAGGAAATTCAATAAAACAACGACGGGGAGATATCAAAAGCCCATGTTTGGTGTTTGGAAATAAACAAGTGATATGAACTTGTGCACCACTTAAGCGCAAATTGAAGCTGGATGCATGCCTTTACACTTCCTTTACCCTGTTCTGTGAGGCTGACACCACCCAAGCCTTTTATGCGCTTACGAGCCGGGCCACCATTACACCAATTGACTCTAATCCGATTCGGGGTCTGGTGTGGAGTAATTTCCGAGGCAAAGACAAAATAGCGATAAGAATATCCAGGTTAGGGGTTCATGAACTTTTGCAAGGGAACGTCTATTCAGAATTATGTATATGTTCTACGTGTGCTTAACCCAAGAAAGTGGAACGTTGTATTAGTCGCATTACCTACTTTACTGTGGCCCTAGTCAGATGAAGCAAGATTCCGTGAAAGTTTCTCACATCACATCCAGTAAGGTTTTCATTCACCAATAACAAATTTAACTTTCAAAAGCAGACTTTAATCTGGTCGAATTTAAGGCCATACGGCGAATGTACATCACAGGCAATTTTCCCATCCACCGTTAATATTCAGACGAAGAGTATACCAGGGTCCTTTCGTCTGCGTAGAAAGTCGTCGTCGATGGTTAATAAAGCCTTTGAACCTAAAGCTGCGTCTCGAAAGTGATCCACACTTTTCTTAAAGAAAGCAAAAAAGGTCATCAATGCTCTTGACAATCTTTAGGTCTCCTCACTATTAAGAATTACCAGACCCTTCCCCAAGTTTATCTTCCCAGAATACCATCCCATGTCGATAACGTTTAGCACCTCTCCAAATACTTTATTGCTTAATATGTGGTATTATTTGCACTTCATGTCTCCTTCAAAGAATCTCAACTCTTTCATTTTGGGTCTACTAACAGTATATAACATAGCTGTCCCACATGAACATAATCTCATCATATACAGCTTACACAATAGTAAAACCTTTTCCAGGTGTCACAGTCTTGAATCAATGGAACATCAGCATGAGGAAATCATTTCGAAGAAGTATACTAGTCAAGTTTATTATACTCTATTTCTGTTTATGACATAGTCAACCCAAAACAGACCAAAGTCTTAGTGGAATTACAAGAATAATGAAAACATTAGGGGATAGTAAAGAAACTCACAAACCTTCCCACCAGCCTTGAACCACCGGTATGTTAAAACAGAGAAGTTGACGAGATTCAACACAACGAAAAAAGACAACCATAAAATCTCAGAAACTCCCAAAGCAAACAACACAAGTTACATTCCAAAAGAAAGAACCCTGAAAAGCACTACTAATATTTCATCTGCGCCATTGTTTCCTCCACCCGTTTATGGTCTGCAGGATTAGCGGCCAGTTCATAGATGGTGATAACAGGGTCTCTCGTGAGTTCGGTGAATTCTCCCCGCAACTCGATGGAATGGAAATGGCACTCTTCCTCGTAGCCATATATGTCTTCCACAAACATTGTCAAAGTATGTACACCGGTGAATACGTGTCTGGGAACATGGTGTTCGACAAAATCAGCAGTAGATTCGAGAGTCTCGGGCATTTCATCGTCCTCATCTTCACCGTCGTTATACGAAACACCCACGTGTGGATGCGTTAATGTGAATGTAGGCTTTGTTCCGTTTACACTATCAAAATCGATGTTACGGTTATTTTTCCAGAGCCTAATCGTGCGTGGGCAGTACTTGTCACCATTAGTGCGAAGAATAATGCTGTGTAATTTAACACTGCCGTTCAAGAACGGAATGTGGATGATGAGCTGTTCGTCAGCATCAGATTTAATCACCGGCTTGAGCTGGAACCTAAGAGCAGGCGGCTTGAACAATTCTGCAAGCTGTTCTGGAGGGTTGGCTAGGTTAAGTGCAGTCACCTGGAACAGATTAATTTTCAGGTTAAGCAGTTGTGATGCAAACGTTTGTTCAGGTGGAATATGGTCGTCGTGGCCGTCGTCGTGGCCACCGTGACTATGGCTATGGCCATGGCCATGAAAGTGTTCGTTTTCACAGGACATAAAATTGTTTTTATTTTTATTTTTTGGGGGAGATGGTTTAATTACGGATGTAATCCGTGGAAGTGAGACGTTGTTTCATGTGTGTTTCACGGTGCGGGAAGAAGTGTTTCATGATGTATGCGCAATATGTGGGGATCATAAAATAATATATTGTAGAATAGGTAGGGACGATTAAGTGGGAGAGGAAATTAACAAAAGAGGGAAATTGGAGGATTTACAATTACTCACAGATCTACTTTAATCATCCTCTTTCACTTCCTTCCGGGGAATTTTCCTCTTCATCTCCTAGACAAGTGCTCAGCTGGGTTTTATTAGATGGAAGGACATGCACACACCCCAATGGTCATTACAAACAACTTACCATTTTGATTATTACAAACCAAAAGATTAGGTGTCCATTTTTTTTACAGATCATTTTTTACAGATCATTTTTTCCTTGATTTAAACTTCCTTACACATACAGTAAGCATAGTTTTGCCACCGGCCACAAAGACACCCCAATATATAAGCTGACCTCAAACTGGTTTGGCCGAAATCACCACTATGGCTTTCCACCTTTCTCGATCTGGAGCTGGAATTACCGCGGCTGCTGGGACCAGACTCCACGAGAAATCATGTGATTCGACTGTTGTCTTTGGATTCTCAGTGTACCACAAACAATTCTATAGGTTTCAAACGATATAATTTATCTGTGCTTCAAGTATCTTCTCTCGTTCCACTTGACCAAAAAGAAAGCATTTCCCTTTTTAGAAAATCACTACCGGTTTTGCAGAATATCCAAATAGAGATTCATTGGTTGGTAAGTGCCTAATATTATCATGCAACAGAATACCCCACATTCTTCGATTCCATCTATTTTTGAAGATTTCATTCCAAAAACTGCACCAGAAGTATCACTACCATCTTTTGGACAAGCCCAAGTTTGGCTCCCCGAGTAGCCATATATTTTAGCTGAAAGCCTTCATCTACGTGAAATCCTAGGTATTCCCCCTAGGTATTCCCTGCCCGGCCAATTTTCTTCCTTCTTCCCCCATTTATGATTTGAAATGGCCACAGAAAAGAAACAAACACCTTCAAAAAACTGTAGAATGATTGGAGATTACTAATACTAGCTTCGGAACGACATGTGTGCACACCAAAGCACATTATCACCAAATGCACATTATCACCAAAAGCACACCAACTTTTAAAACTACATCGTATATGCAATAGACTAACCCGGTGAAACAATACTCACACAAATGGCCATTACAGAAATTGGCAATTTTGCCCGGACCAAATTGTTCTTTTTCCCCATCTTATTGTTCCTTCTCGACACCGGCCTGTATAAAACACAAACACAATACTAATTCTCCTCCGGCCGTATGGCCCATAATTTCCGGCTAACAATATTTTTTTCTCAAATGCTACACTTCCCAATTGAGCATATCCATAAATAAACCTTTCGGATATTTAAGGTGTCCAGAGAATGTGTTTTGAAAAGGTCTGCAGATAAAGTGAGTTGGCGCTTTCATTACTTTTTTTCTTCTCAATTCTTTCACGGTGGCTAAGATTCCTTTATGGGCATGGGCCATTATTGCCCGAGAGGGCACGTGCCCAGCCAATAGCGGGTGAGCGAAAAAAGAAAGGCACTCACGTGTGCACACCCCAAAAAGCAATCTTACGTCATTGCTACGAGCGTAAGCTGTTATCTTGACAAAGGCCGAGGTCTGCCTGCAGTACGCCGTAGTGCGGTGTTCAATTCTCAAAGGAGCCTGCAGAAAACGCTAGGTCTCGTCGAGCTTGGGCAATCTAGATTTGTTTGCGACTGCAGATTATGACGTATTTTCTTTTTCTTGTCCAAGGTCTTTCAGAAACTGGACGTCATAATGACGTAGGTGTTAGGATGTTGGTGTAATACTGAAGGGCAACCCTCGACATTTGCCGGCGACAGAGCAATGGTGAAACATAAGAGCAGGTGAAAATTTGTGGCGAAAAGGTATGAAAGCCGTGGAGGAGAGATAGAACACTGTTCTAGTACCCCAATGAAAAGCAAGGAATGGAAAATTACACTAGGCCGATTATACAGTTTTAGGATATCTAAGAGAATGAAAAATCACAAAAAAAAGAAATGAGCAATCGTCCGCCCATTCTGCAGGACACGCAGTGAAAGTAGCAGCTAAAGTAGGCGCGAAAAAAAGTAAAGTGGACGAAATCCACATAAGCACTGCTGCACGATCGGGCGGATGCAGGTCTGGCTGAAAAAGCACCAATCTGTCTAATAACTGGCAAAAGTTATATAAAGACAGACACGTTCCCCCCAAATCCTTCCCAAATTTCTCTTTATACATTCACATACTTTGCATACACATACACACATCATGTCTACTACTACTAAACAACCAGTCGTCTTCGAGATCCACGCAGCCCTCTTCGACTGTGACGGTACCTTGGTGAACTCCACCGGTGCCATCTCTGAGTTCTGGAGAGACTTCGGTAAGACCAGACCTCACGTCAAGCCAGAGGAAATCATCAGAACCTCCCACGGATGCAGAACTTTCGACGTCATTGCCAAGTGGTCCCCAGAGGACGCCATTGAGGAGCAGGTCACTGCTTGGGAGGGTGCCATCCCAGACAGCTTCGGTGAGCACGCCAAGCCAATTCCAGGTGCTGTTGAGCTTGTCAAGCAATTCGACGTTTTCTCCAAGGAGCAAACTGAGAACGGTTTGCAAAGATGGGCCATTGTCACTTCCGGTACTTTGCCTTTGGCCACCAAGTGGTTGAAGTTGATGAACATCGAGAGACCAGACACCTTCATCACTGCCGAGAAGGTCACCGTTGGTAAGCCTCACCCTATGGGCTACCAAAACGCCAGAAACGCTTTGGGTTACGGCCACGAGTCTAAGAAGATTGCCGTCTTCGAGGATGCTCCTGCTGGTATCACTGCCGGTAAGGAGGCTGGTGCCATGATTGTTGGTATCTGCTCCACTTACGACCCAGAAAAGGTGAAGAACGCCGGTGCTGACATTGTTGTCGACGACTTGACTTCTTTCAAGGTTCTTGAGTACAACAAGGAGACCGACACTTTCAAGGTGCAAGTGTCCGAGTACCACTACGCCAACGAGAAGTACTTGATCTAAATTGGGAAATTTGTATATTAGATAATTATAGAATATTATAACGGGAAAACATATTTGGTCACTGTAGGTATTGACAGTTGGGAACTTCAAGGTTCTGAGTGAAGATGTGTCGTTGTACAGTTGTGCCGTCGTTCGGAGTATGAAGAGTTGCTGCGTTAATGAAATATTTAAAAGCCTTTTCAACCAAGGAACAAAAAAGTCTTAGTCTACAGACCTCTGAGGGTTTGACTCGTACAGTTTGGAAACATTATAGTACATCAGTACCAGAAAGTACCAAAAGCGAGAGTGAAGAAGACGGGAAGTCTTACTCTGAAATTAACATCTAAAGTTTTCGAAAACAAACTTATTCCAATTGAGACATCCCTTGCCATTTATTCCCTTTAACTGTCTCACCATAAAATGAAAGTGGTTCCACATAAAGTCTTACGTTTCAACGCAGTACAACTAAATGAGCTGATGTATGCTTGCAAGATTTGGTAGTTCTTGAGGTAGGCGAAGAACGGCTCCAGGGTAGACTTCAGATCCTGGCACTGAAGACTCATCGATAAATGGAAGGGAAGACGGGGATAATGTTTAGGCAAAAATCACGTCATTGAACACAGCTAAAGGGCGCGGATAAATGGATTTCACTTCTGGTAAATATGTGAAATATTTGGAAAAAACATTACGGACACTGTCATAACTTTAGGGTTTGAGTTGGAACATCAAGAGTAGGAGAGAAACAAACATCCTACTTGCCAACAACTCGCACTCCTATAATCCTAGTGGAGCATCTTCGACAGACCACGAAAACAAGAAAAAAAAAACCTTTAAAGGGAGAATTTGCCACAAATGATATTCTGTGTGAAAATCACCAAAGAACACTTGAATCTCCTTCGGAGACGTACGACAGACCAGGAAATTTAAGGCCATATACTTTGAAGGCGTATGAGAAAAAGACGAGAAACTATCAGAAAAAGTCATCAGGAAATACACCAAATGAGCAAATTTTAGTCGACCCATGGTATCTTATTGTTGGAAAATAAGTAATTAAACAAAGGCTAACCATGAAGTTGCCATGCTTCAAACAGAAATGATTGATGTGTTGACAACGCTGACACATCAAAGTATAGAAGCGAACAAGTAGAAGAACATGGGCAAAAATGATGGAAATAGTCTAAGACGAGTATTCATGAAAATTTCTATCTCTGTTAGGGACATGTAATGGGTAAAGTTTTGAGAAATCTCGTTAGCATCGAGTTGTCTATTTACATTTCAAAAGGAGGATCTTGCACGTAACGTTGGTCTTCTGATACATACTAATAGAAGCGGGTTGAAGAAAGGAATTCCGGAAATTTTCATTTTTTTGGATATGTACGACGTTATACAAGTAGAGCTTAAAAAGTGAAGTTACTGTATCAATCTTTTGGATTTGTTGCATGTTTCTCGAAACAATAACTCGACCTATAAATGGATATGATAGCATGAGTTTTAGTCTGTGGCTGGTGCACCGAGTATTATTGATATTTTTTTTTCTTTTTTTCACTTCTTTGGACTTTGGAAATTTTTAAAAAAAGTGCTTCTCTAATCTGGGGAAAATTTTCCCACGAAGAACATTGTTCATATTAGAAACGCACATGCCGCAACGGGTTCACCTATGTAAAACCCCAACAAACTGAAAGGTGCTTGTACTCTAACAAATATTTCCTTGGACCGTGCCGGAACCATCCTTAAACGTTAGTAGCGAAATACGGCATGAGAGACTTTGATATGGTCCGGTTTTTAGCATTCAACCAAAGCTGAGTTATGTGATTCCATTGGTTAAATAGAATGATCAATCCTTTCTACGTTCAATCATACAAAGTACCGTCTTACAAGATTTTGAATTTGCCGGACTATAAGTATCACCAGGGTTGCCTACAAGAACGGTACTAATCCAATAGTCATCTTTAATTGGAAAAAATCTAACTGCAGTGAGACCCACACGATTGTTGTTCAAGTTCCAACCCCAACTCAAACTGTTACTTCCGTCTGCTCTGGCAGATTTCTTTGTCACTTCCACGACTGTAACTGGTGGCCCAGGTATAAATAACATGTCGTTGCCGAAATCCTGAAGTCTTGCACTACCACTACTGGTACTTGGACTGGATTGGACACCACGACTTTGACGAGCCCTGGTATTGAGACTGATACGATTCATTTTAGGTAAAACACCCACGGGTACTGGAGATTGTGGGATATTTTAGAAGCTGAGTTTCATTTCTTACTTTCGATTTGTCTTATTTAGGCGGGGCTCTGATCGTGATCTAATCATGATGAATCCCTCTTAAATCTTTGTCCAGTGCTCAGGGTTATAACGATCCAAATTGGAACCCCATGCCTCTATAACGATAGGGGCATTGTAAATCAATTCCTCGTACAAAAGATGGTTATATTTTTGGTTGACTTGATTGGGTTGAGCAAAAATGCTGTACGTGTGTTCAAGTGAAGGAAATGCTGGTCTGAAGTAAGTTTCCTGTCCAAAAGAGAACCTATGGAGCAACGAACTTGAAGGGGCATCCGAGGAGTAGCCTTAAGTATATTCCACCTGGTGTGCCATCTAACGGGGTATCCATGACAACGATAACGGCCACCAGGTACTAAAAAAGTGGGATAAACACCAAGACAGGATATCATTTTCTAAAAAGTACCCCGAATAAAGCATGAAGCTAATGGTAATAAATGGAATTCTCTGAGTTGGAAGTTTTCCGCCTCCGCGTCCAGGGCAGGTAAGACCAGTGTAGATTATATATTTGAGGTATATTTTGATAATTTTACTATTACTAGATGTCGATATTGACTCGGGCCAAACTTTAGTAGAAATATATATCCTAATATATCGTTTCGATATATGTAAAAAACTAGGCTATGACCAGGTGCTTCAGCTCTCGCTACAAGCAACGACTAGCGGGTTCAAATGGAATAGGCATACCCCGAGCTTAGGCCTGGGCACGATTTGGAGGTACTGAGGTATATAGACTAACAAAGGAGCACATTCGACCCGAAGCACCGGCCCAAACAATGAGTATCATCGGGAGAGCGGCGTCGTTCATCACGAGAGTGGGGGTCTCTCAGCAGAGAGAGCGACACCAGTGATCAGCAAGTTCATTGTCTACTACGCTGAATGGTAGGCGATTGGCTAAAAAGCTCCCAAATCACCATATACTCGTGTAAGAAAGTTGGGAAATCCTACTTGGACTTTTGCGATATACAATGAGACATCGTTGATGGTATACGCCAAACTCGAGGATAAAAGAGGGAAGGTTTCCGTAGTTTTCAGTCAGTTCACCAAAAATCAAGACTCAGTCCGAGTACGATCAAAATTGTGGCCATTCTAAAGGCGAGAGGCTTACTCAGAGACGAATGAGCATCCTGGATGTATCTTTAAATAGCATTCAAGTGAACGGAGGGAATGCTCAAGATAGCGTAACGGCTGCTGAAACCAGTGAGGTCAAAGTTTCTGGAGAAGTGACAGAAATTGAAAGAGTTTTGATCTCAAACGAGGATGAAGAGGAAAGTTGATTTTGTATGATAGTTGCTTTAAGTATCTTTCTATAATAGAAGAGTCTCAGAACAAAACTTTACTAGAGAGTGTGTGCTGCTTGAGTGTGCCATCTCCGGCTGAATCGGGCTTCTCTTGAAAAAGTGCCTCCTAATCAAGGAAAATGGATGTTTTAAATACCTGAGTAAAGCCGGAAGCGATGGATCCGTAGATGATGGTGTTCGGGTCCGGGACGATGTCTAAAACACTTGTACGGGGAGGTGTTTTCGAGAGAAGAACCAGCTCCACCCCTGGCTTTCACAAAACATATCGAGAATATATTTTTTATGTATATTTTGTAGTAAAATTTCACTTTTACAAGACACGGATATCAGCAAAAAGTCCGAAAATATATTTCGTAGTAAAAAACGTAGTCGAGATATCCATTTCAATCAACACTGGGTAAGACTATATGATGCTACGCAGTTACACCGAGGGCGAAGCGTCTAAAATGATGTAGGTGGAATTTTTTTGCCCACTGCACATATTTCCCCATTCATTAGAAACAATTATAATTCTAACTTGTCTTAATTATGTTAAAGACAGCATAATTCCCCATTTAAAGCTCACTAAACCCACCCTCTAGAAGGCACCCATCCTGGATATAGTGGTAAGCCAACCCCACTCTTTTCACAGCTATCAAAAAAAAAAAAAATGGTCCGAGACCCTTTAAAAGGAAGGGCGAACAAGAATACAAGCCCCGGGAGATTCCTTCCCGTGAGACCAGGGGCTACTAATAATCAAACGATGATAATGTGCGCAGCATAACTTAAGACCCTCGACAAATAAGACCCTCGCCAAATTACCCAATTTAAGGTTTGTTGTTATTATCTCTTGTTATGATCCTCGCTTATCTGGGGAAACTAAGACATTTCCCGTGCTAATTCCTTTTCTCTACACTTGTCGCTTATTTCGCTTATTTTGGACCGAGATCATACCGATTAGTGCTTGTTGACATTCCGTCCAAATTGGGTAACCCAAGATTCGCATGGCCCCACCTCTAACATGATAGAGATGCCATAAGAAGCCGTTGGGATACTCTATTTCTGCAAGAAACCCCCTAAAAACTAACGGAGCTAGAAGATGGAGTCTCGGAAGAACGTTTTGTCGCCCCGGAACACAAATCTTTCTCAGAAAAAGGGGCTGGCTAAGTTAAAGCCCTCACCTAAAAAGGCGTTCCTCGAAGCTTCTGAGCACGCACCACCTACTCTTCACTATGAGCCTCCAAAGTTAAGAGACCTCATGAACGCAGAAACAGAAAGAAAAGCCCTGTTTTATAAGGCACGAAGTGTTTTCGATGGTTCTCCCGTTAGAAAGAATTACCCCGAAGCAAAAACATCGGGTGACAAAAATCTGGGTGTGGGCCCTACTTCCAAAAATCCCAACGCGAAGTTGCCGTATCGACCAAATTTTGCAGTCGACAGAACGCTGGACAAAACACACGTCCACGAGGCAAAAAAAGCGAAAGAGCTATCCAGAAACGAGCTCCTTTCACAATATGCTCTGAAACAAACTCGACTCGTCGATCTTCAGAAACAAAGGGAGCTTCTTGAGTTTGAGGTGCTTGAACTCGAGGCACAGCTCCAGAAGAACATTGGCGAAGAAACTTTCATGGATTCCTTCTACGCCAAGGCAAACACCGAGGCCAACACACTCAAATATAAAGTGAGCACGCTTTTCCAAACGGGATCCGAGCATCTTCTGCTTTCGAAAAGAGCGTCGTCGATTTTTAGCTCGCACATGGACTCAAAGGATGCGTTCCTGTCGCTCTTCACAGTGAAGTCACCATCACAAGCACCATCACAAGCACCAGAACCAGGCCAAAAAAGTGCCACGTCTTCGATTTTCAGTCCTGAAAGAACCCCTTCTTTCCGGGAATCTGCCCTGGCCATATTTGTCCCTTCGGCCAATTTAATACCCACGCATGACCTCAAAGAACGAGCGTCTGCAATCATCAACAACACAGTCAGCGAGGTCAGAGAAAAGCTTGATCAACAGCAAAACGAGTTTGAGGAGCTCACAAAAAAAGGAACCGAGCTTGCAAGAAACTTCATCTCTTCACTATCGCCTAAGAAACTGTCTCGCAGAGAAAGCGTGTTTGCTGACTCGTCCTTCTTTGTAGAGAACTTAGGTGATATGAGTATCATAGACAGGTCTGTGCTTCTCAGTGAAGACGACTCTTATGGAGACGCGGGGGTGGGAGATATTTTGGCTCAGTCCGTGGAACATATCTCGGACGATTCTGCTATTGATATCGATGATTATGACAGTGATGAAGACAAGGAGAACGTATAACGAGTAAGAAATTCTCTATAATTTAAATGGTATCAAGACACAAGACATTAACGAATGGAAAGGTTTTAAATGGTGTTTCTTTTAAAACATATGGGGGGCTTGAAGGTTTCTCAAGCATTTAGGCAAGGGGCAACTTTGCCATGGTTCAGTGAAATTTTCCTTGGACTGACGACGGTCAAGAGTTTGTTATAAGACCGTCGGTAGTATTAAATATCGTAAATATCGCTACAGACTGGCTCACTTGTGGGAGTCTGAAATGATGCTTAATTTACAGTCCATTACTGGTGTAAAACCGTATGTACCCCATAAAGCGGGGACTATATATCAAATTAGTGCATTGATACATGTTCATTAAATGATGGTTATTGTCAAACCCACATGCTACTTCGTATTAATAAAGTGTTGAACAACATAAAATTAATGACAAATAAACAATTCTCTGGATTTATAAGTCAAAAACGTTTAAATTCTCAAATACGAAAACTAATACTATTAAAAACTAAGTACATTCACAAGTAAGTGAATGTACAGTTCATGAATCACTTGAAAGTATTAGAAAGAAGCAGATTGCAATTACGAGAGACAAAATATAATGATGCAAATACCTGTTTTTAGGATCCTCCTGAATGTTGTGTAGGAACGATACTGGACCACTGGGCCATCAACATAATGTATTGGATAATATGGTCACTGATCATATGCTTATTTCGTATCGCCCTGCAATATGGGATTACAACATCATAACATAATTTGGGTTGCAACTTGTAAGGAAACCAGAGTGACATCGCTATGAAAATACATCACTTATTGTCATATGGTCCTTGTAGAGTTAAAAGAGCAAAGACTATTAAATCTATTAATACCTAGAGATTTCTTCTAATGAAAGAAAGTAGGAACCCAGAAACAATCTGTACCCATTCTTCAACCATCTTCAAAGAGAACAGACTGGAGTTGTCTTAACAATTCGATTAATGTATTCTGAGTGTCTCGATAAGATTTTCCCCAGTGATTAAATAACATACAAAGTGTATCTCTATCATATATATTACATACGTGGTGTAGGGTAAAATGTAACATGGCGATTCTGTACAACACCACGGTTTATTCTTCGTCAATCCAGTCTCTGGCTCTTTCTACTCCTCTCTCCCAGCGTTTCCAGTTCTTTCTCCGCTCGGCATCAGGTAATTTGGCCTTGAAAACGTCTTTTTCATTTTCCACCCCGGCGATGGACAGCTCAACGTCTTCGAAATTCTTCCAAACACGCTCATTCTCATCCTTGAATGCCAACCCGGCTGCAATTGCCGCACCCAACGCCGTACATTCCGCCACTACCGCACGCTTGACCGTGACGCAAGGCCCCAAAATATCTGCCTGAATCTCCAAGATTTCGTTGGCCTTCGACATACCACCATCCACAGCTAAAGTGGAGAGCGGCCTCTTCTCGTTCTGACTTGTTAATGCTTCCTCCAAGAAATCTTTGGAGCACCCTGCGTCTTCGGCCATTGCCCGCAAGATTCCTCGCACCTGGAAACACACACCCTCCAAAGCAGCACGCGCAATATGAGACGAGGATGTGTACTGGGTCATACCAAAAATGGTTCCTCGAGCACCACGGTCCCAGTATGGAGCATAGAGCCCGGAAAAAGCTGGAATAAATAACACACCGCCGGAATTGTCCACCTGCGACGCTAAAGGCCCAATGTCCTTCGCGTCGGCAATGAGCTTCAAGTTGTCTCGCAACCACTGGATGATGGATCCAGCTACAGCGATGGATCCCTCAAGGGCAAAGTGAGGTACGCCATCCTCGCCCTCAAGGTTTGGGAACCAGAACCCCAATGTGGTCAAGGTTCCATTTTGGGAAATCAACTTGTTTTTGCCGGTGTTGTATAGGAGAAAGCACCCTGTGCCGTAGGTGCATTTGGCAGAACCGGGCTTTACGGCCAATTGACCCACAAGAGAGGCAGACTGATCACCCAAACAGCCACAGATGGGCACGTTGTTGATGGTCTTAAGGATGTCATACGCCTCTTGGGTAATACGGTTATGGAAGCCCAAGTTGGAGAGGTTGGGAGCCACAAACGACCCGTAGAATTCAGACGACGATACAATTTTGGGCAACATGATCTTATCGCGGTCAATCCCCCAGAACTCCAACAATTCGTCGTCGTAATCGCGTGAGTCAAGATCCATAAACGCCGTCCGTGATGCATTGGTCACATCAGTCACGTACGTGTGTTCCTTAGTCAAGTGGTAGATAAGCCAAGTGTCAACGGTTCCAAACATCAAGTTTTCGCCCCTTTCGTACTCCTCTCGAATCACGTCGTCGTTATCCAAGAGCCAGCGCAACTTTGCCGCCGAGAAGTACGTCAGGAGCGGCAAGCCGGTCTTTTCACGCATCTTGTCCTTGGTTTCCTGGTCGGTCATGTTTTCTAGGTGCTGGACGATCTCGGCTGTACGGGTATCGGTCCAAGTGATACCATTGCTCAAAGGCCGGCCGGTTTTCTTGTGCCACACAATGGTGGTTTCGCGCATATTGGCGATTCCGATACATTTGACCTTATATTTGATCTTGATTTCTGGGTTTTGGTTGATTTTCCGCAACGTGATCAAACACCCCACCAAACACTGCACGGCGTTAGCCAAAATGTGTACGGGCATGCACTCGACCCAACCTGGCTGAGGGAACCGTAAGGTGGGGCCCACGGACGCCGAGTTGTTTTCGATTTCGACATTGTCGCCAATCAGAATGGCAATACCTTCGGCAGTGAAAATGGGCTCATTGTGTCGGAAAAGGGAGCTTCTTCTGCGGAACTGGTCGGTGTTGAGGGACTCGGCGGGTGCTTCGGATGCCGAAGTGGAATATTCGATTTGATGTTTGGCCACTTCCGTTCCGTCTTTGGCGAAGAGAATACATCTTGCCGAGGTGGTGCCGATATCGATAGAAGCCACTACAGGCACCGAAGGGGCCATAGAAGAGCGACGGGGCATTTCGGAAGATATGAAGGGAAATAAAGGAAATAAAGGAAGTAAAACGGCAAATAATTCCAAGGTTTTTGAAATCAGCCGTATATGACAGTACAGTGAAAGCGAGACTTCACAACGGATATGATTGAATAATTAGATGTGCAAACTTCAAAGGTCAGTATGAGATAAAAAAGTCAACCAAGCAGATTCCGGGAAGTCGGCTAAATATAAGAATCTATAAGTAGGGGAAAATAAAGAGCAAAGAAAAAGAGCAAAGAAAAAGAAAAAGAAAAAGAAGTTAAAATAGGAAAGATAAAAAATGTAAATGATTTAAGTATGCAAGCGAACATTGCTGCCCGGCTGCTCAACAGAAAACCGTGCCGAAGTTTAAGGCGGGGTTATCGTGAATGTGCATCTAAGCACACGCGCAGGTGATCTGCAAACCGTACCAGGGTGCTGTTAAGGTCCCAAGAGCGTATTAAAAAAGGAATATAAATAACTATCGGGGAAAATTACAAACAGAAACAAACATAAGAGATAATGGAAGAAAGCTAGGTGTTTCAAAAATAACCTAAAAAAGAATTTATCCATTCAAATTCAAAATAACACCAATGGTGTTTCATCGAGGTATAGACTTGTACTCTACATTCGCTTGTCTTTCTCTCCGCGCACAATTTTCCTAATATGTGGGGCCGAAGAGATTTAAGTGGGGGAACATGGACGTGAATTTCGCGGCCCATTATTCGAGTCTGGAAACTGGCGTACGAAGAGAATGTTTTTTGTTTTGTTTTTGTTTTTGTTTTTTTTTTGTCTTTTTTTTGTCTTTTTTTTTGTCTTTTGCATCTGAGTTTCGATGTTTTTTTCTGCCCGGAAACCTCCATTTGTTTTCTGTTTTCTTTACCTTTTTGCTTTTATGGCGCCTACGTTCTCGAACGCGTTCCCATAGTTAATCGTCACGAACGGTTTTGAGCGTTGGGGCCGTTGTTTCCGTGTGGTTCCGTGTGGGGGAAGAGGGGCGGGCGAAAGCGAGGCGGTGGTGACCGGGGATCGGGAAAACAGTCATAACTATTAGTAATAGGCAGAGGATTTGAGTAAGTTACTCTTTATTTATTAATTTAATTAATTATTTATTCTTTATTTATTAATTTAATTAATTATTTATTCTTTATTTATTAATTTAATTAATTAATATTCTCTTTCTTTTGCCCCTTTTGTTCCTTTTTTTTCTTTGCTCTTTTATCTTCTTTGTTTCTGGCTTGCCTATACGCACTGTTTAGACTTTCTTGTTCTTGTTTATTGTTTTCTTAGGACGAGAAGATCTGGTACCTTTTTTCTGCAGTGAAGATGCTCACCGGAGTATGAATATTATTCATATACAGTAAACCTTTACTAATTCGGCATCCCGCTAAGTTCGGACTTCTGGATATTTCGGAATACTGCGCATCATCAAGCAAATTTCCTATTTATTGTACCATAGAAAACCCCATGAATTCGGAAAACCCGGGTTTCCGCCTAATTCGGCTATTTTTGTGAAAATTAATCCATGGTGAGGGTTCATTTGGCTGTAGAGTTGTCTTAGGTTTTGATGATATATACCTCGAAGAGTTTTTTTCCACCAGAACCACCCGAAAAGGCTGTGACTCTCTACAATGCTGTCGTGGAAGGTGGAAATATCACAGATCCAATGGAAATTCGCAGCTTCCTTATTCCAGAAGATGAGATAAGTGAGGCTGTTGAAGCTGTTGAACCGTGTAAGGCCAGTTCATTAGAAGCTTTAAAATCTATTGTCAATACAATCTCTTTCTTGAATTACCTGAATGAAGACACCCCTGAAATGAGAAAGCAGCTCGCAAATGTGGTTAAGGTAGTAGCGAGTATTAGGAATTAGACAACACATCAAGTCACGCTTGTCACACTTGCCATTTCTAATGACACTGCTCGGGGAGAGCATTCGAGGGATGGATCCTATTTTAACTCTTTTTCTGCTATCACAGCCCTATAAACGTTTCCAGAAGGCATCTGCCGGTAGTGAGTGGAGAAAATAGTGTGATCTTGTCTCTTGGTGACAGGACGTTGCAGAATGGAGGAAACTTTTAGAATGATAACAAGCCGCATTCGCATATATTGCTTAATCCACTATCTAAACTAAAATAAGCATTCCACATCACCACAGTATGTTAAAACAACCCCCACTGATTGAAAGGCTGCTAAACCTACCTATGTTTAAACCATCCACATTTTTCTAAGGCCGATACTTATATAAGCAGGAAAGAGGAATTATTCTAGCATGTTCAATCACATGTGCACTACGAGACACCAAAAACCTGGATACTCGGACTAAAACATTTTAATAAAATCGTCTAAAGAAGTCTACCATGTTTTCCTCTTTACACCATATATTCAGACAAGCTAAGTGTGTTGCAGTCAATAAAAAAGTATATTTATTGGAAGTCCAAAGGTTCACGAGGACACGCCTTTGGAGTCCTCGTGGAAAATGTCCGGCAAAACGACTAATACTTCAAAAGTTGGGCAGACATCGACGCAAGTTATTTGATCATGTTCAAGTTTTATGACGCATATGTCTTGTACCAAAGAATAAGTCCTAGAATAAGCTATCAACTTTCCGAAATTTTGTTGATCACTCGAAATCATTTGCATCATTTTACCATTAGCATGTTAATGTTTTCCAATACCCCCCGAGCAAGATCCTTAGAAGTCACGAGGTCAGAAGGTTCACCTGAAATGAATTTGTAGTCTATTTGAGCCCCGTCTGTTTGAGCCCGAGTGCCATCTTCAAATAGGATTTTTCACGAAATTGGCGACATTAGCCTTTCTGTAGAAACCCGAACCATGAAGACCTCGGATATTCATGGCGACTCAGATATTCGGGTCTGTTTTGAATATTACACTAATTCAAAACTGCCATTTAAGGGTTCGATTCTACCTAAATGCGCATACACCGCAAACCCGTCCATTTAATAGTCATAAAAATACATTTGGCTCTGATCACTTGCACTCAACTTAACAATTTATAGGCCAATTTTCCCCTGCATACCTTTCAAAGGGGTCAAAAAGGTTTTATTGAGTTTTCTTGTCTTACATTAAAATCTCCATCACAAAAATTCAAAAATTCACTTAAATTACTTATCCCCTGCATCCATTGGGTCGGTTGGAAAGGCATGCAGCATTCCACTGGTGATTTTTCAAAGCGTTTCGGGCCCTGCAACTGATGGAATCGTTATCTCCGCGGTTACCAATGCCTGACCTGATTACCGCAGCAGCAATGTTGGATTTGATACGGTGATCCCCACCAGACCACAGCAAACAAGCCATTTTAGAATTTGTTGTCTGACAAATAGCCGAACGATCCAAGTCCAATTCGATCCTACCTTGTCTTGATAAGCTATCTAGCAATGCACGCATAGCCCAGACTTTGGTCTGATGTGCAATATCGTATGTCCAGTTTACCCTTTGAGTTTTGAAGAGGAGTCTTTTGAAAAGATTCACTGGACCTGGGGATTCTGGGGCTTTTTCCATTTGGTGCCCTTCGTTTGAACTAAGTCCGGCTGGGAATGCCACTTTTGTTTCTTCCAAGGGAATATCCCCAGATTCCCATAAAGTTTTCATCATACCGTCCAAATCCATTCCGGAAAACCTCTCTTTTAACACATTCTCATCCCAAGTGTGCACCGCATAACCGGAAGCCAAACTGAAGAGAAGCTGGTAGGCAACTTCTTGAGCACTAGCTTCTGAACTTACCCTGATATCGTACTTGCTCAGGCAAAACGTATTGGGCATGAGCTCATCCCACCCAGTTATCCATTTGGGAAAGGGTAAGCTTTGGAAATCTTCCAGCAAAGAGTAGCCGTAAACACAAACATCGGATTTGGCATTTTGTTTGACCTTGTATGTTTTCAAAACACTCACATAATTAGTAGTAGTTGTTTCAGGGGTCTTCACTGGAGAGCAAAGTGCCAAAGAGGGCAAAATTATCAAAAGTAAAGTTGAGATCATCGTCTGGGTGATACTTTGGTGGAGAACCACCAACAACCATGTTTCCAAAAACAAGACACTTATATAATAGTTTCTGGGCTTTGAGTTGCTGATTTTCACATAACTGTTTTACCGGTGTTTGGTAGGGGGTGTTCAGGTGACAGCTGATTATTAGGGGATCATGATTAATCCAAAATGCGTCAACCGAGTAAACAATAGCACATGATCATATCAGTTTCAAAGATATGAAACGGGGCTTTTAAATATAAGACGTGAAATTGTATCTCAAGGAATAAGATATGAGAGGATAGTGTAAACTTCAATTTGGGTGTCCAGAGTTGGGTGTCCAGTGTTGGGTGCAAATAGTAGGCTTATGACGCAGTAACACATTCATCAGCCACCATTCTGTATCAAAGATGGAGTAAGTAGAAATGAAATGAAAAACATAAAAAGAAAAGGCAAATAGAAGGTATATTTCCTTCTAAACGCGGCAGATCCCCCCTCCAATATCGATGGTCTTTCGCAAATGCTGCTTTCGAATTGGGGTGGGCATATAGCAAAGCTATGGCTGGACTTTTTCATGATCCTTAACCAAACTACCTATACTACCCCAGTAAGTGTATCGGAGCTACATTTTTCAAGCCCAAATATTCATAT
This sequence comes from Metschnikowia lachancei, assembly GCA_030572615.1. Classification (NCBI taxonomy): domain Eukaryota; kingdom Fungi; phylum Ascomycota; class Pichiomycetes; order Serinales; family Metschnikowiaceae; genus Metschnikowia; species Metschnikowia lachancei. The sequence continues at coordinate 202,146 of JAJMAK010000001.1, forward strand.
TTTACCCAGCAAAAGAGTGAAACAAACTAGCAAAAGTAAGCCCTCGTTCCAGAAATAGACCCGTCAGCATGACCATGAAATTGCCCCTTGGTCAAAACCTTCCCACATAATGGAACCACAACTATTGACTATACAACAGTAGACGGAATCCAAATTCCATATATTTTCCCAGTACAATGGCTTTCAACTCATAGCCCAATGGTCAAATTGTAGAAACAGAAATCAGACTTCCAAATCTTAGGAGGGCTCAAAATGTATTCTCGAAGTTCACGCTTTCGGGGTAGCTTTTCCGAAGTGTTGGAGTTTTCCATATTGTTCGGGTAAGATACCCCCACGGCTAAGGGATGGCCAGACCCATGTATGTTTAGTCCCACTCTTCCAATTGGAAATCTTTTTTCGGCTACGGAATCTAACATTATGTCATGAGAACTGCTTTAAGGGAATCATATATTCTTTGCTAAGTTTATTGCACAATATTCAAAAATAAGATTGAATTAGCTGATTTTGGTCTCTTTTCAAACAAAAAAGCCTCAATATCCTCCAAGTAGCATATTTTATTACTACAAAATATCCCAAAGAGACAAAACAAATAGGGGTTAAGGAGCAAACATTCCGTTCAGACTGGGCATGTTTTAACGGGATAACCCTTTTTGTTCCTTATTAGGTCAATCTGTTTCTAATATTCTGTACTGACCTCGTACAATTACTTTCCTTTCTATGGGATATTGTTTTAGAGATATTTGTGATACGCTTCTGGAAGCTCGATGAAATGAAACAGAGTAAAGTTATTTCTTGCTGTTAATCAAAAATCTAGCATGCTCCGCCTGGATCTCAACAATGAGGTTGGACCCTACTTTTTGTGAACGCTGCTTTTTTTGCAACTTGAGTGAAATTGCTTCTCACATTCGGATTTCACATCAATACGTGGTCTATGGTAGCATCCTGAAAGTTGTTTGCCTTATGTTATGCAAACACTAACACACTGCATGATTGCTCTAGGCAGTTAACTCATTATCTCTTTTAGTTTAGAAACATCATCAGTTCCACACAAGATATCGTCAAATGTTCCGCTGATAATCATGGTTATCGGGGAAAAGATGATATGCAAGCACTTGGAACAACCTTCGCAATTAAGAGCAATCCAAATATTTGTACCGGAACACACCCAGTAACTGACAAAAGTTCCGCATGTTCACTGTCGGAGTATCCAACTAAGACCTTTCGACGCCTCCATTACTGCTCTACCTGCCAATAGATATAGATAAAACAAATTAGTGGCTAAGAAACATTTGTCTCTCTCGCTTGATTTCCAATATCCTGCGTGCTTCTGTCAAATAGTCTATGTTCAATGTATAAACGAAAAAGATCACATTAGATTCGAAACTCCCCCCAAGGTTTACCCACCTTCTTTTCCTCCACAACACTCCATAATTGGTAAAGCCGAAGAGTTTCATATCTTTACCACACTTCCACATCGAGTCAGTAAAATCAATATATGACCAGTTTAATCTATATCAAATACGTATATGCCATATGTTCTAAATTATATATAATTGGAAGCGAATGATGGATTAAAAACACGCACTTACCATACAACAGACATGTCTATTTGTTTCTTCTTTAATCTCTATCATAATAATGCCGGTGGTTTTATTAGTCTCTTCACAATTTGTCGCCGTCCTTAAACTCACGGCCATTCACAAAGCTCAAGTTTTCTCCCGAGTAACTGGTGAGTGAAGAAACCTCCACAGTGGAACCTTCAGCGATAACACCTCCATTGGCACGCACCCATTTTGTGCCCAACTCCAAGTAATGTTTTCTGCAAGTGGTAGGGTTATCGTTAGCAGCGTCATTAGAGTTTTTAAGCGGACTGAATTCTTCAGAACGTTCCACCTCCAAACACCCGAACTTGGCCAAGTCAACGGAAGAGAAAACATCGAAAATGAATTGTTCGAGCTTAATACCGTTGGGCTCGGTTGGCTTGACGTATTCCCCCTTCTCAATATCATAACAAGGGATCTTCTTCTTGGCAATATGGAATGGAAGGTACTTTTGGGATGAAGTCCATTTTTCGAGCATCGATTCAAGCAAGTCTACAGAATAATAGTGGTTAACAATGTTGGCGGCACGAAGGTACAACTTGGAAGGATCTTGTGGGTCAGATTTCTTGGCCAAATCCTGGGAAATTTCACTGTATTCAATGACACAAGGTTTCTGCGCCGTCTTGTCAAGCACAATAAGCCCCACGGACTCGTAGGCGTCTCTTTTTCTCACGGCCTTCGTGGCCAAGTCGAATTTGCGGTCAATGGCAAATCCCAAGAACACTGGGTCTGCCACTTTCACAAGACAGTTGTCCACACAATACATGTGCACGTGCTTGATGCCCTTCTTTTTCATGTCTTCCAAGACCCCGGCCTTCTGGATGGCCTTATATAATCCACCATTACCATCAGGCGACTCGCAGATCGACGAAGGAGACTGTAACAAGATCTTATTCCCGGCAGAGTTGAAACAGGGCAAGGTACCCTGGTTGAAAAATGTAACTTGATCGTGGTTCAACCCAAAATACGCGTTTCTCTTGAAAAAGCCCTCGGTAGCCTCACGCGTGGGACCAGAAGTCATGATGTACCATTGCACAACAGCCGAGTCGGAGGCCAAAGTCTGGATTTTACGGATTTTCTCCGCTTGGATTTGGAAAAGCGATTTTCCTGATGGTAAGCCGACATCAAAGCATCCCTTGGGGTCCAGAGAGCCCAAACGCGTGCCCTGGCCACCGGCCAAAAGCAACACCGCCACTTCGCTACGTGAAATGGCCCCGAGTCCAAGGGATTCCCAGGTTTTGGCCTCCAGCGAGTCGTGGTCAAGTACAGAGCCCGTGGAAGTTGATGGGAGTTGTGCGTATTCGCGAGACGCGGCAGCCTCTGCCGAGTGCTTGATGGCACCTTCAACAGTGTCCACGAGGCGTTTAGGATCATCAATATGGGCAAGTTGTTGACCAAAAACATCCTTTTCAGGGCCTGTTAAGGCTTCATAGGCTTGCACCAAATGGTGTTGTTGTGCTTTGATAAATGCGTCCATTTTCAATGGGTAAAGAGTGGTTTTCGTGGGAAAAAGGGTCGAAAAAAGCGATAGTGGTGGGCAGATCTAGGAAAACAAAAGAAAGATCAAGTAACGATTTCGTGGGTTGAAGGCAAGAAAAAGTAAAAGTTTATAACAACGAAAAGAAAGAAAAAAAAAAAGAAACGAGCGCCGCAGATGTATGGAGAAACAACTCTGTTTTATCAATTCAGCTTAGAGACGAAGTCGCTTGAAATAAACCACATGCAGCAGCAGAAAACACACCTCCATCAGCACTTTACCGAATTAAGGTTGGAGATATGTAGGAACACGCCACTGTATGCCGGCGCCAACGTACGAGGGCCCTGCGACTGCGAACGGTCTGGGTCCGCGGCGGAGGATTGTAATCTATTTATAAAAAGGCAGCTCCAGCAAGTGCCAAGAATAGACCGCAGTAAATATACACCGGTTGTTCTTTCCGTAGGTAGTGGGAAGTGGGGGGTAGATTTGACGCGTGTGTTTTCTCGGAACCGGGTGCGGTGGCAGATTGGGTGCCGGGGGGAATTTCTCACCCAAACACTGAGCATGGATGAAAACAGACGAAAGCATAACAAATAAAGGAGCAAGCTTGCTCGGTCACGTGTGCGTGGAATGACAGACAACGTTGGCATACCGAAATCTGTCCATTTCGGGTAATTTGGTGTGCTTAGATAATATTTACTTTTTCTTTTTACTTTTATCGTGCGCCTTTGTGGACGGAAGCTTTGGTTGTTACCACGTTAGTATACTGGTGTGTCCATGACGTAGACGGCAGCTACCCTAAACATTTTCGCGGGACCCAATTAAATGGCCTCAGATCAGACGAAAGCGAAACCTCTGTATATTTTATTTGTCAAAACTGGCCCCACAACATGGGTATGATGGCCGTGTAAAATCCTCCACGTGAATTTTTTGTTTTGTTATTTTTTTGTTTTCTTTTTGTCGTCTATTTGGTCAAATTTCGGAGAATCACTTGCTGGATAGATTATAAGGAAGATATACTGATAGGGTAATCTTAATTGGAACTTTACCAGTGTTTATATTTGCTTAAATATCTCAAAGGAACTTTCTGGGATTATAATCAACAGCTGATTGATTCACAAAATCGTCAATCAGGACTAATCATTATCTTGATTGTCTAAATACAGTTACGCCTAGTGGGACTATTTGGGATATACACCAAACACGCCTTGGAAGAAAATAGTCATTTTATAATAGAGCCTATTATAAACTGTAAGATATTATTGGAAAGATCAGGTAGATTTTTCAAAGATCTTAAAAGGATCTTTACACCCACAGAGATTTGTTATCTTGAGGCATGGAAAGAGGTGGTTCCTAGAACCGGATCTATGAGACATCTGATCTTATCCACGATACTTGGATTTCCCTGTAGTATGAGGCTTCATCGCGGGGGAAGAATGGTTTTCTTTAACAGATGAGGAATAAAAGCAATGTCATCCGAGTAATTTCACTTCTTTGAGTAAGAAGAAGTAAGCAGCACGTCCGCCTATGATGCCTCAGTATTTTTTGGACTTATGTCCGGAGGCTCGGGACAAGCGCCGCTGGGAGAAGGTATGGAAACCTCTTCATAAGTTTGAATGGAAAAACGCAAGGGTTTTCAAGCTCTTGACCATTTTAATTTTGGATCGTATGTTCCAATGCATGATACACATCGAACACTACCTTGGTTCAAGTGTCATCTTTGTTTGCAAGAGGTTCTTATGCAACATATTCAAAGTCATCTTTATAATGAGTGTGGCTGCACAAAGTTCTGGTGAAATCACTTAAACATCGAAGACCCGACGACGTTAATTTCAATGTTGGCACCATTAAACAAAACTTATGATGCTTTACACAACCTTAATTGGTACGTCCACACTATCCGCCGAATTTATTGTTCCAGACGCCGAGAGGCCAACCGAGGCAATGTTCTTCAACGTTTTCTGAATAGGCAAAATGTTGGATCATACTAAGGGACAACGGTAAATACTACCGTACGCTGGTGCTCAACTATGACCGGGCCACCAACAAGTACGAAGTCAAGCATATCGATTTTGGCAATGTGGACCAAGTTCCAGCTTCTTCGTTGAGAGCGTTACCTAAGAAGTTTGGTTTGGATGCAATTAAGCCTTTTGCCCACACTTGTAAGTTGCAAAACATCAAGTTGCCACAAACAAATCCCAAGGACTACTTGACCGAGGTGTTGTATGTCTTGGAAGATTTGACGTTCGATAAGACATTGGTTCTTAGTGGACTCCCATCCACCACTGGGCGTTGAGCTTGATTCAGTGTTGTATGACTCGGAGCATTCCTTGACTGACCCAGAATATACTATCAACAAGCAGCTTGTTTCCAAGGGTTACGGTATGGTTGAGAGTAAATGTGCGCCACAGTTGAAGACCTACGTGGATGGTTCGTTGAAGGCGGAGAAGAAAGCCAAGAGTTAAAGAACGGGGTGTTGGGAGTTTGGTGACATCAGAGTCGAGGCCGATCTTTGTCCTACGCTTCCTTGATCTTGGCTGGCGCTGACGTCGAAATCACCTCCGACAAGTTGGCCACCTTGGTCTCTAAGGCCAACGTTGAAATCGAGCCAATCTGGGCCGACCTTTTCTCCAAGGCGTTGGAGGGTAAGAACTTGAAGGACTTCTTCTCCAACCTCTCTGCTGCTCCAGCTGCCGGTGCTGGTGCTGCTGGTGCTGCTACTGGCGGTGCTGGTGTCGCTGCTGAGGAGGCTGCTGCTGAGGAGGAGGAAGAGGCCAAGGAGGAGTCCGACGACGGCATGGGGTTCGGCTTACCCGACTCATCGTGCTACGTTTAATTGCAATGTTTATATGTTTAGTACACATCCTCGGTTCTATATTATCTTGTAGATTGTAGAAGTATTGTTTATTTTCATCGCTATAGCTATGGTAATGACTCTATCACGGTGAGAGATTTACATGTATTTTTCAATGTGACGTGATCTACAGATTGGCTAGCGTAAGGAGGAAGGTATAGGGCCCGAGAGAGCCGGATAATTTCATTATTCCGTACTCTATCCAGATGTGTTTTCAGGATTTTCTCTATATAATATGCGTTTTCAGGGTTTTCTCTATATAATATGCGTTTTCAGGGTTTTCTCTATATTTGTATAGTGTTTGTGTGGAAGTTCTTAAGGAAAGATAATACCAGAACTAGGGGGCCACGCTTTTCTACCAAACATGTAATTCCAATAGATGCCAAGATTTTCATATTCAATTCAGAAAACTCAGTGACTTTTACAACTATGAGAAAGATCAGGAAGATGAGTTTCACTTACCATTTCCACGCCATATCAATTTTATGCCCCAGCAATCTGGGGGTTGAACTAAGGTTCTTATCTGAAAATGAGTGTATTTGATACATTGTGACACTCTGATACCGCAGATTATAAATCTTATTCATACACTCATTGCCAAGATTCCGCACGTGCCCAATTCTGGTAAACCTTGTTGAACAATACCAATTGAAACGAGATGACCAATTTCTTAGACCTGGTTCCGGCAAGAATCCGGGCTTTATCCTTGCATTATTACACTCCCGAGTTCATATCTTCTGTTCTGAAGATGTGATTATAGCTATCCCATTTTTCTCAAATTTGGTTCAAAATTATGGGGTCTTCTTAATAAATCATTTTAGTTGAAAATTGAGACATTGAAATAAGTACACCAACCGAACGCAAGGCGAAAATCAAATCAAAATGTTGTCTCTCCAGCACTATGCAGCTCAAAACCATACCAGTGCCCCAAACAAACACGGGCATTACCACATTTTCGAGGAATCCCATGGTGAACATCACTAGAACATTGGGAAACCCTCATCATAAACCAAAGTAAAGAGATGGTTAGATAAACAGGCAACAAAATTTTCTAATTCCGTTATTAGATGCATTCTAACCCTTATCAGTTGGAAGTATACAGTATAGTGCCGATCTAATAAAAGAATTAGCTGTAGAGAAAAACAGATTCATCAATCCTATACAAGATTTGGAATATATCATATCGCGAGACCTTAAAGAAAAGCGAAGAATGTGAGAGAATGTGAGAGGATAAGCTGGCAAGGTGGGTCATCTTCGGGTACTTTCCTAGGGACTGCTTCACTAACTTGTGACAGGTCATGTCAGGGACTTAGTAGAGGTATACTTTTAGGCCAGCTAACAAGCGGATGCCGCAGGTGCCGCAGGAGTTTGTGGTAGGTGTTGTCGTTTGTTTCCTGGGCCATTTCTTCGAGAGCAACTTCTTCGAGTATTCTCATAGTAGCGAAGAGAAACTTGTTAAAAGCTAAAACTATGACCATTAAGCGTGCTGCGAATATACAAGTTGACATAGGAGGGAAACTCTATAAAGTACTGGTTTGAACTTCATTGGTAAAGCAAGAGTTATCTCTTTATCTTGGGTTTACGAGGAATTAGTTTCTTTCTTGAAGAGAAAAAGCGTGACATTTCGTTTTTGTTGGTTGATGGCGTTCTCCTGTTGTAAGATGTGCAATTTAACGATGACAGAGATTGCCGAGAATTAAAAGTATTACAAAGAGGAAAACGCGTCAAAGACAAAAATGTAAGGCTGCTTCTATTTGGAAACATTTGAATAAATCTTTTACAACACTCATTCGGTGACTTTGCTAAATGATCAAATACATCATGAAGAATTACAATAAGCACTTGCTATCTTCTTCCTTGAAAAAACAATTATTGACGTAAATTAAACGATAAAGTCCATGAGTAACCCTCACGAAAGGTGAAATTAACTATATGTATATGATATAAAACGAGCGGATTATATTTTTTAAAGAAAGGAAGGCTTAAACCAAAAGAGCCAAAGCAGCAGCAATAGCACCAGTCAAGACCATAGCAGGGCTGGCGTTGGTGGCGTCGGATTTCTTAGTGCTGGTGGCAGTAGAGCCGGAGGTGGCAGCAGCACTAGAGCTGGAACCAGTGCTGGTAGAAGCACTAGAAGTCTTGGCACTGGAGCTGGCCTTGGCAGTGGAAGAAGAAGCGACCGAAGACAAGGTGGAAGAAGGAGAAGAACAGTTGTAGTTGTGACCCTTGATCTTGTTGCTGTCGTGCAACTTGTTGAAAGGCTTACAAGAGAACTTGCTAGAAGTAGAGAAAACAGTGAAGTCACCGTCAACCTCTCTCAAGCTTGGCAAGGTGAAGTTGCCGAAGTCACCCTTCATGTTGAAGGCACCCTTGACAAGTTGCAAGTTGTTGAGCTCGAAGTCCAGCAAGTAGGTGTTGTTGAAGATGTGGAACTCACCGTCGACCTCGGTCAAGTTGTTCATGTTCAAGTTCTCCAAGTTGTCGTTGGCGAACACTTGCAAAGAAGTACCGACATTGGTCAAGGAGTCGAAAGAAATGTGGTCGAAAGAGTTGTAGGCCAAGATGAAAGAACCGTTGACGTACTTCAAGTTGGAGATGGAAACATCACGGATGTCTTGAAGGGTCAAGTTGGAGGCCCATTGCAAGTTGGGCAACTTAACGGTAGCCTTGTCATTGTTGAAAGACAAGGTCAAGCCTTGGGTGACCAGCTGCAAGCCAGACAAGTCGATCAGAGAGATGTTCTTGTTGTTGTTGACGTTCAACACATCAATGGTGCTGAATTGCAAGAGGTTGTCGATGGTGGTAAGAGCAGTGTCGGACAAAGTGAGCGACGAAACGGTGGCCAAGCCCAGGCCGAGACGAAGAGTGGCAAGAGAAGGCAAAGAAACAAATGACAATTGTTGAGCCAACGTCAACGAGGAAAAGTCCACGTTACGCAATTGGGTCAATGCAGAGAAGGCCAAAGAGCCGGTAACGTTAGCAACACTGGCAAGACTAACAGTGTTGATCGAAGACGAGTTGAAAACCTTGACGTTAGCGTTGATGGACTTGACTTTGCTCAAGTCGACGTTGACGAGCTGGTTACCAGTGACGGTGATATCACCGCTCAAGGTAGGACAAGCGTTAATGGCAGCCACGTCGGCAACAGCAGTGACGGTGGTGGAGAAAGAGCATGGGTCAACACTTGCACTAGCGCTAGAGCTGGCGGCGGCGACAACAGAGGCCAAAACAGGAAAAAGAAGGGAACAAAGCATATTTGGCTTTTAATTGGTTATGGTTATGGTTCTGACAGAGACAAGAAAAACAAGAAAAAAAATTGGTCAAGAGCATGGGCGAAATTGCGAATCTTTATTCGATTCCGAGGCTGTGGGCAATGCGAGATGCACGCTGTGCAGCGCGTAAGTAGCCACACCAGCGTGTTCTGTATATTTGTTTTTTTGAGATGAAATGTTTTTGTTTTCTCGATTGTTATTTGTTGTTTTTGCGCGCGCTGCAGAAGTTGGCATTCTCTTCACCAAATGGGTGATGGCGACGAAGAGGTAGAAAGGGATAAAGTTTGTCATATTCAAAAGATCAACACAAATTGAACTAAGGAGAAAGGAAAATTGAAAATTGAAAATTGAAAATGAAAATGATTGAACAACAAATAATTAAGCTCATGTTGTCACACTTAATCAGTGATCATCTCTCATCACCCTCGTGCGACATAACTCCAAGTAAAATAAACGTGTCGCACATATGCATCGCGCAACGTGGGCAATGCTTCTCCACCAATTAAAACAAAACATTCCCCGACTTCCGGAAAAGTCGCATAACGCGTATCTTCTATTTACAAGCACATCATGAACAGGGGGTATTAAGGAGCCATTCTCAAGCGTGTCTTCACGGGCTTTCAAACTCTAGCCACGGATCTCGAGAATTCGAGTCACACATTTTCTGTGGCTACTAACAAAAGCATTTCCTGACAAGATGTGAGCTCGTAACCTCGGGTGGCTTACCGCGAGCGCGCAATAAGAAGAAGGCACGCACACTTATCGTATCGTAACTGGTATCTATGCACCGTAACGGGCGCCACCACCTGGACCGACTCCTAGGTTTGTGTGATGAATTGAATAACCTATGCATATACATGAGACAAACTGTGACGCTTTCGAAAGTTCTAATGTTTTTTTGAAGCAAAATTATGAAGGTTTCTTTCTTCTTTTAGCCTGGTGGGTCTATGTGAATTCATGATTACGGATGTTTCATGTAAGTTGCTGTAATATTCCGAGACTGGCCTAATTGGGAGTGGCTGCGACATTTTTCAAGCAAAAATTTTCGCCCATCGACGTTTGCGGTATCGGACCATCCGAATGTTGCGCAGAAGATTAGGCGTACATATGTGAAGAACAGATTCACAAGAAAATACAATTGCAGATTGCGACGACTTTGTCTCGAATTTTTGTTAGCCGTACCAGATATGAAAGATGTATTTAAAATATGTGATGAAATTCTGAATCTTTAACTCTGGATTCAATCATCAACCCTCGGAACTCAGCCTTATCATCGTTCTGAAATGTACGCTACGGTTGCACAAGTTTTCAGAAAGACTTCATAAGTAGTCTGGAACGGTACTTATGATAGCAAGATTTTACATGATATTGGATATATTTCAAGTTACTTTAGATCATCCCGTTTTGCGAAAAATAACACTTAAACCCATTTTTTAACGATCTTCAATAATTTACAAAATTACGCGGACTTCTCAACATCGAGATTAAATTTGATATGTTTAGCGGAACTTGCCAGGCGGTCATAATATAGTGCCATAATGTTGGATCCACTTTGGGGTTCTACCACAATAACATAATTGACAGCCTACATCCACTTATGTATTTAGTATCATAGTCCGAATTTAAGCTCAGTCTTCTAGCTGGTCTCCTCTGTTGGTAGTTCGCAGATACACGACCACTGATCATGTGAGGCCAGGGCTCTTTTACTATAGGTCTATTCGGATCCTCACAGATAAAACCATAACAATATCACGGATTCGTAATAGAATGAATGTTACAGAAAGAACATGTACTAAAGATGAAGGTTATGGTGATACACATATTTAAGTCATCCTAAAATTTCACTTTGCGGCCTACATTCGAGCAAGCATGTAGATAACAGCCACAAGCTGTAGAGTGGGAGATTGAAATGTAACTTTCTTTTGATTTATAAATTTCAAAGTGGAAAGCATCTAAATTTTTTACCAATCAAGTACATAAGTCAAATTTCAATAATATTGAGATTTTTTCCAGTTCACAAAAGGTACTTTCAGCCTTTTTTCAGCACTCGAAACATACAGCTGGTGAATAAGAAAGGCCTACGATACAACGGCGGCATGAAATTTTCCCAACTTTAGAATCTTTCAAGTAGTAGTGGAGTTATATGGTTGAAGAAAACTCCAACGAACAAATACGAGTATTTAAAGTAAAAAGGAATATTTTATATGGAGGTTCAGCTCCTAGCATTCAGTAATAATTTCCGCAGGAGCCAAAACATGGCACAGTTTCATCTTGCAAATACTGGTGATCTTCACATAAATTACACTACTTTATTACCTCTGTGGTTTTTATTCTTCGAAGTATCTGAATATCCGTTTAATGTGTCAGATAAAGCAAAGTTTATGATATTTGCCAGAATCTGAACCCATTTTAAACTGCGCTTCTTGGATAGTTACTTCGTACATTCAGATCATCAAAATATATAGTGTTGGCTCTAATTACAATAAGATAATTCATTAATCTAATGGAAAACTTTAGTCACAACTTCCCCCATTATCAATGAAGGACATTCTTGGATAAGTATTCACATAGTCCAGGGCATTTCACCAGTTCACTGGCAACTTCCTTATACCAAGAGTACCCTTATATCCAGTGAATATTACCGCCTCATTACACTCACAGTTATACCCATTCCAGAGTAGAAGAGACACGAGCTTTTTTAATCACAGTAAAGTAAAGTTTCAGTCTTTTGAGCAAAATCAAAGCAAACACCTCCAAATATGATATATCTTTCTCTCAATTGAAACACACGCGGCGTGCAGTGGTATTGTCAGGAAAACCTCTAACTGGTATATGTATGTAAAGTACTCCAATCAAAACCACGTCCTCGATTACAAATTGGGTCGTGAAACAAGGTTTCAAGAATTATATGATCCAGAATATTGAGACTTTGATAATTACTGTCGTTAATTATAACAAACTACTCAGTATCCAAGTCAGACCATTTTCGAGACTGAAATTGATGCCTCCTAATTCATTCTACAATCATTTTCAAAAGGTTCTGAAACTTATGACATTCAAGTTGAATGTTAAAGGAGTCTTGAATGGCATGTAATTGTCTGGAATCAACTTATGAGCAGTTTTTCTTTGGCAAGCTTGTGTACACCTACAGTGAGAGTCACAGTAACCCATGTTTGTTTTTATCTCATAGGGTCGCTTTTATTAGTGTATACGTTTGATTTAAAAGAAATTTATTGATCTGAATAGGAAATTTGTTAATTCTTTAACTTTTCTTTCCTAAAACGACAATTCTTTGTATCTTAAACTTAGTAAATTTCTGCACAAGTGAACAGTCCCTGGATGTCACAAATTTCGATAACAGTTCAATAACAAAACACCGGGTTAGTATTGTATACACCAAACTTTACTTTCATTACTTCACGATTGCGGTTTGTAAAAGGAGCCTTTCAGCCCCTTTCAGCCCCTTTGAGAGATTTATGGATACTTCAAATTCACTTGGTTGACTCGCCATGCCCTATTTGCAATTACGGCCATACCCAACCTCTAGAATCAAAAAAAATAAAAACATACCCCGAGTACTTCTTTCTTCGTAACACAAACAAAGGTATGAACATAGCTTATTTGTATTTGAGTGCAACTGTATCGGTAACAGAAAGTCTGGTGGGCATTTCTCTCATACCACAAGGTGTAGACATTTCCTGAAGGAAAAGTTTGGAAAAGTTTTAGAGGAGAAATAAATGAGGCATCCTGCTTAAAACGGCCCCAAGAATCTGCCTATTACATGAAAAAAAAAACTTTGCGGGATGAAATGAAAACATACTCTTTGCACGTTTATTCTTGTTTTTCGTAATATCCTCTATCAAGACCACTAGGGCAAACTATATGGAGACGAAAAACGATTCTTTTTCTAAGCCCCTGACACAAGATATTAAATGTGCTGTAACAAAGACAGAGGACAAAGCCAATCTAACTCAAAGAGTCTTTAAACACTATGCTAGTCCCCTCGAAGCATTCTCTCGCATACAAAAACTACACTTATACAACTTGATTAGCACATTAAAAAGTTTTGCACATCCATGTTTTGAAGGAACCGTGTTCCACCCACAAATCAATGACCTTGGAATTACCCTTTTGGTGATTGAGTTTTCCGTGTTTCAATTAGAGCCTGGCCTCCAAGAGCTTTCTGAGCAGTTTATCTTTGCAAAACATTTGTTCCCTACCTTGGAAAATTCAACGAGCTGGTTGAAGGATTTCCCACATCTGAATGACATGGCCAAAGGTTTGGTGGTTTACAACCCACGTGGCCAACCGACCCCACAAAAGGGGCTACACCCATTCAATTCCCCGCTTCGTGTACCCTTTAAGATCATGTGGAGTCAAGTTTAATGGATTGCCAAACGTGCCCCTAGCAACCAGTATTTTTTCAAGTTAGCATGCACAAGTGGCAAACAAGCTTCAAGACTTGAAAAAGTACGTTTCAAAGACTCAAGGTTGGATAAGCCTTGCCAAAAACTTAGGAAAAGTAGAAGGGGAAGATGTCTTGAACTCCATGGTTTAGTTTCCGTTCATGTTTTGATATTAAGAACCAGCCACTTGTCTTAAACTTGTACATAAAATAATTTAAGTATTCAGGACTTGTACAATCGCATATAGTTAAAATTTTATCATGTGTCATATTTGCCAAATCCCGGTGTGGACTCATTTTAAAGTAGTTCATTGTTGAAAATTCAAAACATGCGAATATACATTGCCTACGATTTATACTCGTAACGGCTTTAGCATTCTCAAGATTGAACTTATTTATAGTCTGTAGGAAAGCCCTCTTATAAAAACGTCTCATGCAACAAATATCTTTCTTGTCTATCACGAAAGAAAGTTAGTTATTTGTCACTTTCTAATGCTTGCGGATGATAATTGCTCAGAGTATTCATATAATGCGATGGTTGATGCTTTAGAAACAGACTAGAGACTAATGGGAGCATGGATTTGACCTGTAATTATTCTTTGTTGCACCTCTGGTGTGTCTTGAACCGTTTAAGACTAATAAAGGTAAAAAACAAGACCATACCAAAGCATTAAGCATGGCTGAGGCTATTGACAGGACTATCCGAGGCTAAATCCCATTGCAACAACCAAAAACATCAAATTGCTCAAAAGGATGCATGAGCTGCTCCACAAGTTCCGCTTTTGGTTTTAGCGAATGTAATTTATAAGCTTTCCATATAATGACTCTTCGAGTGAGGCGCAAATTTCGGGGGCTTCATTGAACCAGAAGTCCAGAGGACCTACAGGTTTAGAGGGGTTAAAAGACAGAAAAAAGAAAGAGAACAATGGTAGCTCAGCCTGGGCCACATACACTGAAACAAGCCAGAAATTCACCATGTGACTGAAATGAAACCAGTTGTCCCTCCTGGAAGCTCACCCTTATAATCCGCACCTCTGTAAGAATCTTTCCCACATTTTTTGTTCTTTTTTAAGTGGTCACGCAATTAACGGGCAGAGAATGGCAGGGAGCCCAACGGAAACTCGCTCTTGAAATTCCAACATCACTATTCTCTGCAGTCAGGATATATCGGTGGAATATATGGTTTAACTTCCATTATTGATGCTCCCAATATGAATCGCTCTGAAACAACAAAGATATATAAAGATCTTCCCAAAGTATAAAAATGGTTTTTTTGATGAAGTGGAAATTCAAAATATAAACTCTCTGATGAAAGTTTCCAGATATTTTCTTGCTTATTCGATATTATCTTTGAATATAGTCGCCGGTGAAGTCACCAGGAACCTATCAGAAGGACTGGCTACACCAGAAATTCAGATACAACACATCAATACAACCGAACAAGACCATTGGGCCCGTGCCACCCAGAGTAGCCACGACTTTTTTAAGGATACACCTTGCATGGATCCTTTTGTTCTTTGTCCAGTGGAAGATCTCGTCCTCGAATTACAGCGCTTTGTACACACTCTAAAGTCATTTGTATGGGAGAAATATTTTGATTGGAAAGCCTTCCATAAACTGTCTGGTGAGATTAGAAATACACTCACGAGAATCAATGAATCAGTCGAACAGAGTATTTCTTGCAATACTAAAGTTTTAATGCTGCTTGCGTTTGCTAACCACATGTTTGAAGCCATGACGAAATCCACCCAGTGGTTAGCAATGCATAATAGCATACCTGGACCAGAATTCATATTGGCTAATAAGGTGGTTCAACTCAAGATTAGGCTCCTATTCTTCTTTGACTCAAGTGGTGTACCTGACCCTCTGACCACTGGGTACGTTACATCGGTGCTTCGATTTGTCCGTGTCTTAAAAGCATGGAAAATCAGCTTTAGAAAATTGCCGAATATATGTCCCAACTTAGATCTAGTCTTTGAAAGGCAGTGCGCATATTCGGAGAGAATCCTTGCGTACTTAATGAGCTACCTTCCAAATACCAGGAGACTTTAGCTGTTTCTTGGAACAATCTGGGAAATTCTTCATTTCAATGCATTCTGGGCCCGGAACTTCCCATCAGCATATCAGGATGAAGGGCTACTACCCTCGAGTTAGTAGGCAATCAGAGTCAATAATAATTCATGAATTTCACACAATGTATCCTCGAAAAAATCCGCCGAAACTCACAAATTTTGGAAATTTGAGCTCATCAGTTTCATCTGGGAGTAGTACATGAAACTAGGAAAGATGAGGCGGGTCGGTGCGTTGGTCAAAGCTTACGGAGTTGTAAACTAGGAATTTGTTATTGATACGTTTGCTCACATTTTTTTCATTTCCCGGGTTGTTGCCGTTGAAAGTCGAGGTCAATACCCGGGTGAAAAAGCTTGAAAAACGCAAACTGGCAATTCTTCTCCTTCCGAAAATTTACTTCCATGGCCAGGCCAATATTCCATGAAACAGAGGGTTTGAACCCCCATACAGGCTCATCAAGGGGTATGCAAACCGCCCAATGAAGACAAACATTTATCCACATTTAGGTACATCTCCAATGAACCATGGCACAATGAATTCCAAAAACCATCAAAGTATATAAAGATAGAGCCTCCCAAGGAGTGTTGGGTGATCATCCTCAACAAAGAGCCTTGAATGAAAATAAACTCAATTGTAAGGTCAGCTTTATTTTACTTGATTGCTGATAATTCAACTAGCTTCAGATGTGAAGGTACCTCGAAAATAAAGAATGATCCGCAAAAACGAATGGTGCACTTTGAAAATCGTGGACTTGGCCAAAAAGAAAAATCTGGCATAAACGAGTCCTTGTTGAAGCACGGGATGAATGTGTATGTTGCAGAATTCCAGAATGCCGAATCTCTTATAATGAAGTTTGATGAAAGTTTGCAAAGATTCGTGAATGAAACAAGCTTTGATTTTGATGCGTTTGAAAGCCAAGCCACTTCTCTTCAACACCAAATTTCCAACATCACTAGCTTGGTGAAAAATGTATCTCCTTGTAAGCAGCTTTTACGACAACTCAGAGTCGCCCAAAAGAAGTTTCAAGCAATGGTTGATGCTGTTGAAAGTCTTAAGAACTACGAAGCTTTGGGGCTCAAAGTCATCGTGTCGTTCCCAAATAATGTCACAGTAGACTGATGGGTATCGGTTTGGAATTATGTGTGGTCAATGCAGTCAATAAGTGCTAAGAGCTCACATTTGTCCTGTTTGGACCGTAGTACACTATGAAACCCCTGGTGACGAGCCGTGGGAATTATCTTGAAACAAAACAAATAAACAGCAGACATATTTCAGATATCATTCCAAGTTGACCATTAATTTTGTTCTTGAACAAAAAGCGATGAAATTTCTCGTAACAGTCGGACTCTAGTCAGAGTCTAATCCGTAGCCAGTGATGCAAATACTGGATCGTATCTACCACCAGAACTCATAATAACCAAAGGCAACAACAGCACACCCCCAAAACGTCTAATTGCACTTGCGTTGCGTGTAATAACAATAACACGACATGGCACGCCACGTCACGACAAGGAACGGGCTTCTAGTATCGCGAGCACCACGATAGACGAAGGAGGAGATTCCTCAATCGTCAAAAAGTTGCGCCCACCAAATAAAGGGGCACACCACACACCTCGTACGATGTTGGAATACATTGTGAAAGCCGTCAAAACGGGTTCCAAACATTACTTAATTATCAAGATATCCTCCCAAGAATATTTTCGATATGGATTGAATATTTCGACCAAAGTTTCCATTCAACGCAAAAAAAAAAAAATAGCAAGTAATTACCGCCTTCCTCTTGGAAATTCAAACCAATCATATGGCGCTCAAACAGTATGTCGATCTCTCTGGGTTGTAAATAAGCCGGAATTCTTAAAACAAATCATTTTCCTGCAGAGGCCTCCTCAAAGTTTATTTTCGTTATGTTTCATTAACAAGAATGCCAGGGTTGGTCTGGAACGTCTGGTATATTGCGCGCAACACGTTATCACGCGAATCCTTCACTGCTGCAAAAAGAACATCCCCCACTTCTTCTTCAGCGGGTGCTTATCCGTGATTCAGTACACAAAAGAGATCACAAGTTCTGGTAATAATCTTGAAAAAGGTTCCAAAATTTCACGGAAAGACTTAAGAGTTATTTTTTTCTGAAAACATCTCTTTTTTTTTACAAAGAGATTGCCGATTTGAGTCAGACTGTCGATACCATAAACGTCTCCCCACCAACTTTTACACGCCCCCAGATTTTTAGTTGCGCGATTGGCAAAGAAACCTAGACCTCCAGGATCGCATCCGTTGTTATAGCCTGCGCGCTCACAACGTCTTCCTTGTAGAACAACGTGACTGCTTTTTCTGTTTCTAGGTTATATACCTGAACAGTGTGCTGGTCTGTTCTTCTTGAGAATACTTTTTGTAGTGTGTGACACAACTCGTAGTACTGCATGGAAGTCTTAGTTCTATAAATATGTGAAAACTCTTCACATATTGTTTTCTTAATTCTTTATCCTTCGAATTGACTTTATTGA